>PVKS010002152.1:0-56885 GCA_004027875.1 Aplodontia rufa
ACAGAACCCACAGAGGAGCTCAGCACGACATGCAGAACCCACAGAGGGGCTCAGAACCCACAGACAGAACCCACAGAGGGGCTCAGCACGACACACAGATCCCACAAGGGGGCTCAGCAAGACACACAGATCCCACAGAGGAGCTCAGAACCCATAGACAGAACCCACAGAGGGGCTCAGCACGACATGCAGAACCCACAGAGGGGCTCAGAACCCACAGAAGGGCTCATCACGACACACAGATCCCACAGAGGAGCTCAGAACCCACAGACAGAACCCACAGAGGAGCTCAGAACCCACAGACAGAACCCACAGAGGAGCTCAGAACCCACAGACAAAACCCACAGAGGGGCTCAGCAAGACACACAGAACCCACAAGGGGGCTCAGCAAGACACACATAACCATCAAGGGGACTCAGCAAGACATGCAGATCCCACAGACAGAACCTACAGAGGAGCGAGGAGTCCAGGCAGCAGGACCTGGGTGGAACTGCCTGAAGAGCTGACTCAGTCTCACTGGCTCCTGCATCAAGTGTGTAAAATATTTACAACCATGCCTGCCTGCCTGCCTGTCTGTCTATCTATCTATCTATCTACTTATCTATCTATATCCAATCTATCTATCATCTATCTATCCAAATTAGCTTTTTCATATCAGACAAAGGAGCATTGATTTAGATTATCTCATTTTAGTTAAATTTAAGAATATACTGAAAATCTTTTATAAAGAAAATTTAGATGATGATGAGCTAAAATTTTCTACAGAGCACATGTAAAACAGTCAATAGTCACTATGCTAAATTCCAAGCGTTTACGAAACAAAACAGAACCAAAAAACCCAGCAGTCCTGACTCTGCGAAACTTCCATACCTGCAAACCTCCTGGAAGGCAGTGCACACGGACCCGCTGCAGGCAGACAAGAACCCTCGCCTCCCAGCGTGTCCTGGTCCAGTGAGCTCTGGAGGAGGCTAATCCAAGCCACAGTGCCAGAGTGACTGGGACTGACACAGCACAGCTGGCTAGCACAAGTCACTGGGTCACCCTTTGTGCGACAGGACAGATCCTCGATGCCCTGGGGCAAAGCAGCACCATGAGACCAGGAGCCAGGAGGAGAGGGTGGGCCAGAGGTGCCTGGCAGTGAGCTGCACCAGGGAGCTGATAGCAAGGAGAGCAAATGAACCTTGGTGGCAGTGCCGACAAGTCCTTTGATCCCTACGCGATCCTGTGAGCTGGAGAGTCCTAGAGGTCAGAGCCCTGCCAGCTGAGTCCAGCAGCAGCATTGGTGCCAGGAGGAACGAGAAGACGCACACCCTTGCTGTGAGCTGAAAGACAGCTTATTCCTGGAAGTCACTTGGAGTCACTTTGAGGCTGTGTTGGAGTAGCTCACCAGGGACTTTGAACACACACTGACCAGTGTTCTCCATGTGTCTGCACCACTGCCCGTTGGTGAGGAGCCCTGTGTGGGGAGCAGGGGACAAAAGCACAGGGGCAGCCCACAGTGTGTGAAAGACCTGCGGGAGCACAGCAGCACAAACAGCTGCTCTGCGCCACCCGAGGGACACCGCTGTGTGGCCCTGACTCCTGCACCCCTGAAGGCCCTCCACTTTCATTGGACGCCAATACAGTCACGCGGGTCACGACTGGAGCCACCATGGGCCATTGTGAAACATGGTGCCACTTGCTTGTGTTTCAAGCCCCTGACCGAACGCCTCACTTACAAAATAAAGATGCAACACTTAAGGTACAACATCTAGCTTTGCTAGTTAATGATTCCATTACCATTGCACACAATTCTGGAGTATCAAAAGCAGCCACCCTTCTGTGGCACTTCAGCGTGAACAGACTAGCCACAGGGTTCTTCACAAGTTCTGAAATGCCCGTAGGTAGTTTGTAAGCAAAACAGCAACGTAATTTCAGAGTTTGCATATGCCAAAATGTGCAGTTTTCTCTTCTTTCTAACCTTTCCTTCTCTCCTTATTTTCTTTCTCTTTCTCGCATTTGTTCTTACAACGATTTGTTTTGCAGAGGTATTCAAATATGTTAAGACAGGCAATACCACCAGAACACAGCGTAAAACTCCTTCTCATGCATTAGATGTTTAGTACTTTTTTCCTTTTGGTGGCTTAATTTTTTGTTTTCAGTGAATTTTCATTGGTGCATTATAGTCAGATTCACTGGTGGGATGCATCGAGCCATTGGCACATGCACATAGACGTTTAACACGTTAGGAATGCAACATCAGCTACTTTCTTCTGAGTACGAGAGGTGTCTAAAGCTGGACTTGGGCTAAGTGCACGGGCCCCCTGCTGCATCATGCAACATGACAAGACAGTTACTGTGAGGTCACTTGGAGGTTCCTATTGTCAGTATTCTGCACAAAGGAAGCTACTCATAAGCCCTCTCAAGAGCCGAAGAATGACTGGCCATGCACATGATCCCTGCAACTCCCCAGGGAGTTGTACCATTCACCCTCTGTACCGTTCACCCTCTGACCTGACACTCACAGCAGTGGCCCATGTCATGGTGGCTTTTTGCAATCTGAGGGCATCATCCACAGTGCTGCCCAAGGGCTCACAGCACACAGGAAGTGTGGCTGTCCAGTTCCACTCAGAGGGGAACAGGACAGTGCAGAGGCATGAGCAAGGATGGAGAAGGCTCCCCAGAGAGGGTGAGGCTGAATCAGGGGTCACTGGTAGGAAGCTCATTGGGAAGAAAGGGTGGGAGCAAGAGACTACAAGCCCCGACCTGAGCAGGTAGCAGGTGGCTTGGAGAGGCCTGGATAAATGCAAGAGTGAGAGGACCGAGGCTGCATGGGTCTCTTGTGGCTCTGCCTCACGTACATGTACTTGTCTCTTCTCCATTCACTAAGTTTCACTGGGTGATCAAGACCTGACACCCTCCCCCAGGCCTCACACACCCCAGGCCAGGGTGGCCCTGCATCCCTGCCCCCAGCCAGTCCTCCACAGGACAGCTTGGTGCCAGAGGTGAATGAGCTCATCATCCAGCTCTGAGCCTCACACCACACCAGCTGAGCACAGAAGGAACTCCAAGCTGGTCCACTGAGCAAAAATGACCGGGGTTTGAAGTCATCACTGAAAAACAAGCCCCTGCTCACACCTGGTGATCCCCGTTTCAACTATCTGATGGTCCACTCACTTTTCATGGTGAGAACCTTGACCAGAATCCTAATTAAAAATTGTTCCTACAAAAGTAAGCTGTAAAAGATGAGTAGTCCCCATCTCAATTTACATGTTTCATGTGTTTCCAATTTAAAACAAATCCTCTTAACCACAAAAATTTACATATTATCCTAAATCATCCCATCATAAGCCACTGGGCAGAAACTGTGTTTCAAACTCTATCTCATGAAAGCAAAAGCTTCTTAATAAACTAAAGGTGAGTTGAATTTGTTCCCCTCGGTTATCCGGGACCAGGCCCTCCTCTGCTCTCCCTGCTGTGACTGTCATTTGCACTCTGGGTGTGGCGCCTTCTTGCTGCAATGACATGGACCATTTGTTCTGCATTTTTGTGATGTCGCTGAGTCCCTGTAGACACCAACGCTCATGTCAACACGCTGGGCAGGGCATCGGTGAGGAGCAGTAGTTCCAGTCAAAGTCAGAAAGCGCAATTCCTCGCCGTGTTTTGGGAGGAAAGCTTGCCCTGAAAATGTGCAGGGATAGTGAATACTGTTGCTTTATTTTACTTAACTGAGTTCTTTTCAGGGCTCCCACGACCCCAGGATGCTTCCTGTACTGATTTGGTGGTGTCTTGGAATGGAAATTACCTTCTAGCAGCACTGAATGGGGTAAGTACAGTGTCACTCCATATGAATATGAATGCCAGGAGCCAGCTTTTCTTGGCTGTGTCTCAAATACCCGACAAGAGCAACTTAGAGGGAAAGATCTATCTGGGCTCTGGGTTTCAGAGGGTTCTCTCTGTGGTCTGCGGGCTCCAGAGCACAAGTGTTGTGGTGGAAGGGTGCGGCGAAGGAATGCTTCTCAGCTCACCCTGATGGAAAGTGGAGGGGTTGGGGAAGAGGCCCAGGAAGGACAAGGTCCTCAGGAGTGTGTTCCCAGTGCCCTGTTCCTCCAGCCAGGCTCCATCTGCCTACAGCTATCATATAGTAACCCATTCAAATGATCCCGGTTCTGTTGGCTTGAATAGGATGGTACTCTGAGGCACTGAGACAGGTTCCTGCAGGGGGCACACATTAGTCCAGAGAACATTATGAAAATTTCACACTCACCCGGTTTCACGTGAAACACCAAGTAGCACTTCTATGCAACGTGAAAAGGAACTTCTGAAATGTAACAAAATAGCATTTTTAATTAATCATTTCTGAATTTGAAGTCTTAGATGCTGTGATTTCTGTGATGAAAATCTTTCCTCGGTTATGCAAATCCATAAAGCTCCACAATAAAGACGGGGCACACTATTTTAGGCTCTTTCTGAATGTCTCTGCAAGAACCGGGGTTTAGGGCAGTGACCCTGAGAGTGTGATGTCACACCTTGGCTTTGGGGCAGAGCAAGGGAGCATCCTGGAGCATCAGGAGCTGTCTCCCCAACAGCACTGGGCACTTGTCATTTGGAGGGGTGATTCCAGAGCACCCTGTGAAACCGCTTTCCTACTTAATTGGCTAATTGTTTCCCTGCGGAGGGTTCCAGATGAGGCATTTAGACCTGACTTCACAGATGAGGATGCTGGGCCGTGTGTTTGAGCTGCTGTGCACAAATTGCCTGGCTCACAAAAGGCAGCGGGTGGCCTTGGGGCTTAGAGTCCAGTCTTCGTGTAGTGAGCCAGGGTTCTGTCCTTTACACCATCCACCCAGCCAGCTGAACAGAGGGACGCACTCAGACCAAGAATGCAAACTCACTCTGAGTAGGCAATTTCCTCACTCTTTAAGTGCTTCCTACTTTCCCAAGCCAGGTCCCAGCTAAGATCACTATTGAGTTTTACGTTTGTTATTTTGCATCCCTTGGTCAGATCAGCACCACCATTAACAGGGCTTCGTGAGAGCAGCGTTCGCCCGCGCGTTCCTCCACTGCCAGAGGCAGACTGCACCTTAACGGGGTCACCCTCAGCCTCCAGAGGCCAGCACAGGTGATCATCCCTACTCCTCCAAGAATCTGAAATCTGAAATGCTCCAACGCCCGGAGCATCTCCAGTGTTGGCGTGACACCCTAGTGGGGACATTGGAACTTACCAGAATGAACAGTCAAAACACAGGCTTCCTAAGAATCTCACTTTTTAAATGTTGGGTATCTATAAAATGTGCAGTGTTTTCACTGCAGAGTTTAAAAAAAAAAATATATATATATATATATCTCCCACACAAATAGATCTCTATGGTGACCCCTGGAAACCTGAACTTTCCCTGTACCCACTTCTGCCCCAGCTGCATGACAACCAGCAAAGCTATAGATGGGAAATTTAAACGTGTGCTGCAGAGACAGGGGAAAGCTAGGCAGTCAGAGTAGTTAGAATGTAGAATGTTTGGATTAATCAAGGGAAAACTCATCTTTTTCTTTTAAGATCAATTTGACATCCCCAACGTTAGTGAGGAGGGTTCAGCAGGGTGGATCCGGACACTCTCTTGTGCTAAGGAAGCACCACATTCTTTTTATTGATGGCTGAGGCACAAACCAAACGCTGAACCCAACCGGAATTACAGTCCTAGGAATGGGGGGAGAGGTAACCTACTGAAGCGAGAACGTCCTAAAAAAAGGGGAACATGAACCAGACTCCACCAAACCTGCATCACTGCTTTCAGACTCCGCAGCTATGTAGGGAAGAGGAAGCTGCGAAATGCTCTGCTCCCAAGGTGAATGAGTGCTTCGTGGGGTCCCCGGGTGCCAGGACTGTCTGGGAGGAAATCTCCAGAACCCTCACATCCGCACTGAGCCTCGGCTTCTTTCTCATTGAAGTCGTGTGGACGGCCCCGGTACAGTGCAGACCCAGCAGTCACACAGCACTTTCTTCACGGCAGCATCCGGCTTTGCTACGAATTGGGTTTTGCTGAGAATCTCATGTGGATATCCATCTTTAGCACTTCACGTTTCAGTACCCGGGATATTTGGAAAGGGGAAACTGACCACTTACGTTGCTCAAATTCCCGGTGTGGATGTGTGGTGAAAGCAGTTTGGTGCTGCTGCTTTCACCTGTCCCTAGGTGCCAGCCTTTCTCTTGCGCCAGTGAAACTACGGTCAACATTGCGAGGACAAGCGCCATCCTAGGCCTCACCATGAAAGTGTGCGGAGCGCCTGGGTTCTCCTTTCACCTCCAGAGTCTGCTGCATGCCACACTGTGTTGGAAAGAACAGGACTTACGGAAACGCCCCCTTACGGAGCGCAACCACTACCTCCCGAGTTCTAACTGCCACTTACCGCAAGACTCAGCTCTTGGGTGCAGCTTTGTGTTCTGACCCTGTCTTCTGTATCTATCCTACATCATTTGCATTCTCACCGAGATGATAAGCATTAAATACAGCTAAATGTGTGTGCACGCCAAACGAACTAAAATACGTCCCTTTTTCAGTTCCTGAACTAGAATTGGTCCATCAGAAAACACTCCAGTCATTTCAACCCTTGAAACAAAAGATTGGTATGTTTTAACGCCTTTTATTTTCTGTCGGTCTCTGTGTCTCAGGCAAGTCTAACAAGGGCCAATGGCTCACTGCAACCCGCAGGTCTGGTTTATCTCCAACACTGAGCACGTGGCATCCAGCAGAAAGGAGAGCTCACTGCATCACAGGTATGTCAGTATTTGTTTTTGACTGTGATAATTATATTGATCATTGAACACCAGGGTAGGGAAGAGATTTCTTGTTATTAACCAGAACCCCCCAAAGTGTGTGTGTGCCCATGATTCTGTTGAATATCACCTGTAGGGTATTTGTCGAATTTTGTACCTTTACTCTGAATTCCATAATGCTGATGCCTTTTCTCTTTCTGAATTCAGTTAATGAAGGTCATTACACAACAGCACAGAAAATGAGTCAGACCTAATTTAGTAATCTGTACATAAAATTTCAATAAAAATAAAATTGATCACAAGTGAATGATAAGACTTAGAAATATAAAAACAAAGATGGGAATAAAAATATCTAGTGATGTAAAATACAACATATTCCACATATATGTCATATTTATTGCAATATATAAAACCAACAGATGATTTTAAATATGGTTTTTGCCCCACGACTTGAATAATTCATGCATATAAAGTTTTATGTTCGTTCCTCCGGATCTCTCGGCTCATATTTCAAACCATTATAATTCTGTCTTAGAGAGGACAAGCCGCACAGCAGAAGGTGTACCACGCACTACCCTCACCCTCCAGCCTCCTTCCCCAGCCCCTGCTGAGCCCGCATCACCCTGTTCCTGAGGCCTCCTCTATGGGGCTTTCTGCTGGGCTTCTCTTGGGAGATGAGCTTTTTCCTACTCCTCCCTGGCGCAATAGCTACTGCAGTTCCCCACCAGTTTAATAAGTAATACTCTGTGATCCAAATTGAAAATGAAATGACTGAAAGATTAATTTTCACTGTCAGTCTATACAAAGATCTGTCTTCCTAAAATTGATAGACAGCTTGCAGCAAGCACTGCTGCTCCCCTTGCTGCTCCTGTGGCACAGCCTTCGGCGTGGTGTTGCAGGATTGCTTTCCTGCGGGGTTCACAAGAAGGTCCTGGAAATGCAGCAAGCATGTATCACCATTAAGGATGCCCCTCTGGGCCCCTGCATCAAATCCATGCTATAACATGGGCGCTTTGGCAGCATGTGCCTCTGGATGCCAGACATTGACAGCTGTGAATCCACCTTCATCTCTGCTTTTCTTGGGGTCAGCTCACAGATCTGATTTGGGGTGACATGATGTTTGGGTACTGATACGTTCTCCTTCACTATAAATGTATCGTGCTTTGTTTCCATAGAATTCGTGTTTATTCCTACAATAAGGAGTCACAAACAAAAATCATTTGTTTCCATCTGTCGGGATCTGAGCCCCAGTCCTGTCTTTGAACATCTTCCCTGGAATCATCCGTCCATTCCTTGGCTGTGATTTTCTTTCTTTCTTTTTTTTTTTTTTTTTTTGTTTTGTTTTTCTAAAGAGAGAGAGACAGTGAGAGAGACAGAGAAAGAGAGAAACAACTTTATTTAATTTATCACGTAGCCTTTGTTGCTCCAACGCTTACTTGTGTACGTGGTGCTGGGGTTTGAACCCCAGCCTTGGGCCTGCCAGGCAAGTGCTGAAACCCCTGCTACACTGCTCCAGCCCCAGCTGTGATTTTCTTGAGCACCTCCCTTACGCTGTGTTACAAGCCCACCGCGCCCATGCGGATGTGACTTTACGGGGACTCACTGCTCTGTACGCAAGTGCCACTCCTGCACATTTCACTATATAAAGTGGACGAGACCATTCCTCCAACCTCGAACTTTAAGGAGAACAAACAAGGTAGGAAAATCGGTGCATGTCTCCTGATGCCCTTTCATTCAGCCGATCCTCCATGGAGGATCACCTAGGGCCAACCTGCACGTAGATCACCTTGGGGCATCTGCTTTCTAATGGCCAATGTGCCAGGTGCTTGTGGCCAGCTTCAGGGTTCTGAAGTGACTTCTGGTCCTGTACTGCAGTCACCCCTTTGATTCTCCAAAGCAAGAGAGGTCACCGTGGACCACGTGGGCCCAGCACTGGCTTGCTCAGATGGAGCAGCACCTGTAGAAGCTGGCTTCCTGCTCCCTGTCAACAACAGCTACTGGAGCCATAAATGCTTTATAGATACTCGATGCCAAAGTTGCATATATGCTATTCTTCACATCTGCAGCTCAAATTTGCCTGTCACATCAGTGTTTTCTCTCTGCCTTACTGGGATTATTGGAAAACACAGACATGCAAGAAGACAAATGCAAACTCAAACTTATCAGATGATGGAACAGTGCCCAGCCCCCAGATACAATTAGCAGAACCACTGAGCAGTAGCTTGACATCAATTGCAAAATGTTTTGTTTATTTCTAGGTATTTTTTTAATTTCATTACATTAAAATTATATTTTCCTTTTTATTGTTTTGACATTAAGCTTTTCCTAAAACCTAATAAAAGATTTTATCTTATTATTGATGTGCAGTTCACTAGAGAATATTTTATGAACATTACTAAAAATCAATGTGATATCTTTTATCTATTTTATAGCTATCCAAATTTAATGTGGATTAAAAGCCAGGAGTGAAACCCAGGTGAATGCTGGGACTTGTGATTTACATATTTCTCCTTGATTCCTTTGCACTTTCCGAGCTTCCTTCAGTTTAACGCATGCATACTGAAGCTCTGCTTTGCAAGCCTCCTCTGCAAGCATGAAAAAGGACTCCTGGCTCTGGAACTGGGATGTTTGGT
Organism: Aplodontia rufa; assembly: GCA_004027875.1. Lineage (NCBI taxonomy): Eukaryota > Metazoa > Chordata > Mammalia > Rodentia > Aplodontiidae > Aplodontia > Aplodontia rufa. Next base: position 9,385 of record PVKS010002152.1, read on the forward strand.
TGTTATCATTGGGAGATTCTTAGTTGAAACCGTTCTCCCTAATGGGGAAAGTAAGAATAGCTGGAGATGTTCTTAGACATCTGGAGGGCATCAAAACTGGGGCAATGGGAGAGGGCTAACCAAGAGCCCAAGGGGCTGGGGTCAGGCTCCCTGAGCCAGGCATCAGCGACCACTTTGCAACCATGCCAGAGCCAGCTCCTGAGAGGGAAACACAAAGGCTGCGTGAAGTTCAAGGAGGACCAGGAGGGGTGCACAGAGCGAACCTCAGCTGAAGGTCCTGTGTCAATTCAGACCCCGGAGGCACTTGAAGGGTCCAGAAAGGATCCCTGGATTTCACAGCATGAATTCTGTGGCCTCCTACACTGCCTGCGCTCCACCCTGGGCTAGGGTCACAGCTGCCACCTTCTCCCGGGGCTTGTACCTCCCTCCACCCAGGGCCTCAGCTGCCACCTCCTCGAGGGCTTGTACCTCCGTCCAGGCTACCTAGTAGGAGCTGCAGAGTTCTACTCTGATGCATGAGGAGGGTGTGACAATCCCATTAGGGCCATTGAGGGGCATCCTGGGACCTCCATGCGCTCAGCAATCCACCTGATATTTTATGCCGCTTTCCTAGAGTCACCTCTGCCACAGTTTTCCTTACTTTGAGATAATTAAATATAAATCGGAGGATGCGATGGCCCCAGGCACTGGAGTGCTGTTTTCACCTCTGGGCTGTGGCTGCCTGGCTGTCCATTTCATGATGAAGCACCAGGATGCATTTGATAAAGCAATTTCCCATATTTCACAAGAAAAAAATTAAAACTTTTAAAATTCAAACATTTTAGTTTCTATTTCCATGAGTTCCTATTAAATGAAAATTTTCATTTCCAGGAAAAATGCTAGTTCATCACAGAAAAATAGGTCTGAAGCACCTTGTCTTTCAGTGAGCATAGGCATGGAGGTCACAAGTGCCAGAGAAGGCAAGGTGCCTTGCAGGGGACTCTGGAGGGTGTGGCAGGACTGTCCTGAGGACACCCAGATCAGTGGGCCCAGCCACAGAGAAAAGTGTTTTGACCTGAAGAGTGGCCCCGCATGGATCAAGTGCTCCAGAATCTTCTATTTCGGGCAGGTTGGGCACCCGTCTGAAACCTGGGCGGAACGGCAGGGGTGTCTGCCCTGTGCTCACTCAGGGGCCAGAGGGCCTGCACTGCACCTGTCTCTGTGCTCCTCTGCAGGACCAGCAGGTGGCCCAGCACCCGTCCTTCATCGCACAGGGGTGGTTAGAGAGTAAGAGGCAGCCCGACCAGGGAAGCTCATGCTGCTGTGGAAACCCAGGGCTCGGGGCTGCTTCCGGAGCTCCCTGCTCTGCAGAAGGGCCTGGAGAGCGGAAGCAGACCTGAGGAGAAGTCTGCAAGGATCTGTCATAGTCTGAAGATGAGGTGAAGGGCTGAAGGGGGCTGAGTATGGGGACGGCCATTCAGATGCGGGGAAGCCCAGGCCAAGCCCGCTGTGGCCTCATGGCTCCAGGTTCAGACTCAGCCAGTGGAGTGGGCACTCCTTCCTCCACCCTGTGGGTCTCTTCCATGAGGCAGGGGCTGCTGGATTTCCACACCACGTTCAGGCCACCCACCCCATGGGGAAGCGTTTCTTCCCTTCTCTCCACGGTTTCCAGTGTCTTCTCCTTTCTCTTTTTCAGTCCAAGCTCTGCCCTGGGGTTCTCCATTCTTTAAGGAGCTGGAGTGAGCCTTAGAGGTGGCGACCTCAAAGAGTACCAACTCAGACACCGCAGTAGGCCAGCTCATTTTCTGGTGCCGTCACCTGCTGTGTGCACTGAGCTGATGTAGTCTTGATGACACATGATGGGTGTGGTTTCTCCTTCCTTGTAAGCCCTTCATGGTCTTGGAGTCCTGATCCTTTAATTTGCTTCGTTTTATTTGGGTCATTATATGTAAGTATTCAGGTGACAATTACATTTTGGATTTCAGTGCCATTAACAAGGCTGAATTTCTTAGAAAAGACAGAAAAACATTTAACTCTCTCTCTGTGTTTTGTTGAGAGTCACATTTTTTTTTGGCCACAGCAGAGTGGGGGCTAGTTATGTAAATGCCTTGGGATGTGAGTTTTAACGCCTTTGTGTCCTCTGCTCTGTGAAATCCCTAACACTTTGAACTTAGCTGTTAGATATTTTATGCTTTAAGTCATTTTTAAATCTTTGGAATGCAAGCAATAGATAGATACATTATTAAAAATATTGTATTTAATAGTATTGCATAGTAATTGTATGTAATAGTACTGCATACTATGAGTGAAGCTTGATCTGTATGCAATTTCCGATGCCTGTAACGAGCATGTGATACAATAGCTGCAAAAAAAGAGCGAATAACCCATTTTAGTGTTTGAATAGTGGGCCCCTGAAGATATGAGAGCGTCCCAGCTCCCGGTTCCACTGACTGTGACCTTCTGGATCTAAGGTGGCTTTATTTCTAGTGAGAAAGGAGGTGGGGAGCTGAGATGCTCCCAGGGGAGGCCATGTGATGCCAAGGAGAGGCAGAGACTGGAGCTGGGAGGGGTGCACATCGCCAGAGAACCCAGCAGCGAGGGCAGCTAAGGGGCGGCACAGCCCTCAGACATCTTGACTTTGTACCCCTGGTCTCAGGACTGCGAGAGAATGAACTTCCTGTTCCCAAGACATCAAGTCTGTGGTAGTTTATAAAAACTGCCTTAGGAAACTAAGGTGCCCATACTCCAATAGACAGATTTGCTGAGGAAACTGGACATGGTCAAGAACACACCAGTACTTCTGTTAAAGCAACTTCCATTAATTTCATTGAGTTCCTGAGAGATGCATTGAGAATTAATTATGGAAAGTCAGCACTTTGAGCCAGAGTCATCTAGTCGTCTAGCTCAGAAGTCATAAGGCACAGAGCAAAGGTAGAAAACCCCAAAGGCAGCATTACACCACCATCCCACTGGGCCTATAGTCTCACGCCACCTTTCACCAACGTACCCGTGCTTCCGCAGACTTGTGACAGAGGCAGACCAGGACTCTTCCCAACCAGCATGCAGTCACTGTGTCCGAAGTGTCCCACCCATGCACTTGCTGATCCAGGCAGTCTATGGGAGGAAGGGGCAGGATCCATCCCAGCTGGGACCAAGCCCACCTAAGCAGACACGGAGAAGCCTGATTCAAACAGATCCAACAGGCACACTTTCCATCCAATTCCTGCCAGAGACCAAATAGGAGGATTTGAAGGGATAAAAAGCAAATGTGTGCCAGACACTGCTTTCCTCGTCCCTATGTATCCATATCAACAGGTATCAGCGCCCGCTGTGAAGGCGTGGTGGCTCTGTAGTCTGCCAACCTGGCCAGATGGAAGCGTTCCTGTGAGCCAGGACTGGGCAGCCCCGCCTGGTCAAATTAAAACACGCTGAGTTTACACTGGGCAAAAGACACAAGCTGCGTGGTGTTTGGATGTACAGCGAAACATGGCTCTCACACTAATGTTGGCGGCAGTCCCAGGCCTGGCACCACCACTCTGCAGCAGCGTATGGACCCCAGCACTCCTGCCAGTCATGGCTTTTAATCACCCTCCCTCTGGGGTGAAGACCCAGCTTCTCTCCAAAAGTTAGGCCACCATCAACTTAGTTTTTAAATTGCCTGGAAAGCATTATGCTTCTAAAGTAAATATTTAATCAATGCGAATAGAAGTTGTTTTTGATTTGAAATTCTGTGTTGACTCCTAAGAACAATTTCTGCGCAAACCTCTTCAGTCATTTTTCCAAAATAACCATTCTTTCTGCATTCACTGATTGGTCTCCCTGCTGTCTCTGGATTTTACAGTCTGACAAGACCCCAGAGACATCTGAAACTGGGTGCTAGGTCCCAGTAGGCATATGGCAGCTGGGGGATATTTAAGGAAACCAAGATGCAGCCCCTCCCTGGGAGCATAAAGGCTATCTGGAAAAGTGGGTCATGCAATAGTGAAGGAAGTAGGAAATGAGCAATATAGACAGGTAAGATCGATGCAAGTGCCCATTGCTGCAATCTTCTGTAACATTAGGGTTCCCAGGAGAACAGAGCAGAGGCCGGATAAAGGCAGATGGACAGATGGATGGATGATAGGTAGGTAGACAGATGGGTGATAAGTAGATCCAGAGACTGACCCTTGACACACATTTCAAGGAACTGGCTGGTGCGGTTGTGGGAACTAACAAATCTAAAACCTGCAGAGCAGTCTGGCAGACCCTGAGAAGCTGTCTGCACTCAGAATTCCTTCCTCCTCTGGATAGTTCAGTCTTTCCCTCTGGAGTCCTCACCATGTATGCGTGATGAGACCCACACATCATGGAGGGTCATCTGTTTCACTCCAAGGCTACTGAATTAAAGGCTACTCTCATCTAAGATGCACCTTTTCAGCATCCAGAGAGGTGTTTGACCAAAAACTGGGCACCAGTCCCTCCCCTCACCAAATCCGTGAAATCCACCTGCACACCCGGGTGTCCTTTTTTTCACTTTCTCAGTTAACTGAACACCTGCCTCTTGCTGACCCTGCAGACACAGGAGGCAGACAGTAGGGAGAATTTCAGGCAGACAGGGCAATGAGGTCACAGAGTGACCTGGTGGGGAAAGGAAGAGGCAGGGCTGGGAGGACCAGAAGGGGTCTCCCTGAGGAGGCTCCTTGATGGCAGGACAAGGAGCCACACCAGGGCGGGCTCTGTGTGGGGTGGCTGGTGCACTCCGGGCCCTGACAGGGAAGTCTCTGCCCCACTCCTTGCTGGGTCGTTGAGTCTGGCACGTTGAGGCAAAGGGAACCCTGAGGACAGAGTGGCTCCCACTGCCTTTCTTCTTCCCTCTGTTTCAGTGTGGCTGCTGCACCTAGCTCTGAAGCTGACCTCCTGGCATTAGTTGGAGAGCCCAGGGCTGTGTCTCTGCTTCCGCAGCAGCTGCTACATGCAGAGACGCCTGTGGAATGCAGCCAGTCTGACCCAACATCCAGCTAGGATGCCTGCCAGTGTCAAATGAGGATGAAAGGAACCAGCGACTTCCCGACATCAGGGCAGGACCGTGCATGAGAAAGGAGCACACCCAAGTCCCCGGGCGGAAGCTCGGAAGGGGAATCGATTACCGGCCTCCCATAGGAAGCCAGGTGGAAAGAGATCAAGCGAAAGAAATGCCAGGTGAGAGGCTCTGCACATCGGTAGGACTCCACGACCACAGAGGGGCAAAACATAAAACAAAGCAGAGCAAAACAGATGGTTCTGTGATGACAGGCTCATTGCAAAGCTGCTAAGTGCATCTCTGTCACCAGCTTCCAGCCTCTCTGTTCTCTACCAACAAGAACCCCAAATCCCCGCTCCAGGTCTGCAGGCAGGAAATGGGAACGGGCTGATGAAGGAGGCCAGGCTCCTGCTGAGCGAGCGGGCTTGTTGGAGAGCTCAGCCTTGCGCAGGGACAGGGACATTGCTGCCTTGGTGGAGCATTTGCCGGGAGCAGGGCTGGGGTCACGCTAGCAGGGCAGAGAGCCTGAGAAACAGCACAAGGCAGCAAGTGGGGCTTCAGGGTAAACAAGGACACTTGAGCCCACCTGTGGTGTGACGGCATTGCCTCTACAGCCCACATGGGGCACGTGTCCAACCCTCACAGGATCAGGGAGGCCACCCTGCCCACCTGCTTGCTGCCCCTTCCCAGGTGCACACTGTGTGCTTCCACATCAACTGCCCTCTCTTGGCCACTCCGCCAGCATTGGGTCCTGGCCTCTCCCTGACAATCCTGTTAGTCATTCCATCTGGGAAACGTGAGCTCCCTATGGCGAATGTCCACTGAATAAAAGTGCAGCAGGAAGTAGTTCAAATCCACACGTGATTCCCAATAGTTTATCAAATGCCACTCAGTTTTCAACCATAAATCGTCCACAGTGATATAAAGTACACAGTAGAGTAAACTGGACATTACAGCTCACAAGCTGTCACGTCTGAGAGCACGGTGGTGGTGTTATTTAGGGAGGCATATATTTTTTAAAAGTGGACACAGAATAGGAGGGGCACTGGAGCATGATAAGGTGATAGAAAACAAGCACTTTCGGGGGAGCTGTCACAGATGTAGATAATAAATTAAGGAACCCTTGGGGGATGCAGGACCTTGCAGGAGAGCTGACCACATGGTTGAGAGCATTTGCATCAGAGAGGCTTCCAAGGGAGAGGTCCTCAAGGGAGAGGTCCTCAAGGGAGAGGTCCTCAAGGGAGAGGTCCTCAAGGGAGAGGTCCTCAAGGGAGAGGTCCTCAAGGGAGAGGTCCTCAAGGTGAGTGGCTGGGCTGTAGCATTTAGCTGAGTCTGCTAATTCTATTCCTGATACACAGTAGTTTTGTTAAGGTCAGCTCGCAGGTTGTTATGGAAGGAAGCAGAGGAGCGGGTGGAAGATGGGTAAACACGAGGCTGGAACCATGAGGTACTTCAGAGGCCTGTTCTTGGCCCTGCTTTCTGGAGCTCTGAGATTAAGCAGGCACCTTTGGTGAGAGAGGTGGTGCTGGGTGCAGTGCATGCGCAAGGCTCACAGAAAACAGGAATTGCACAGATGCCCACAGGCCTGTGTTGCTACTTCCTCATCCTTGAGAAGGACACCCACATCTACCCTCAGCCTGACTACCTGCCCCTGAACTGGGGTCCTAGCCGGGGCACCCAGCTCCTGTTGTCCTGGAAGCTGGATCTGTCCACCACACCCAACTCCACAGCCCCATGGGCTGATGCAGACATTGTTCTGAAACTTTGAAGTAGCCACTGCTTCATGCGGGCTGGTGCCCTGCATGGATTTCCATAGACCTGTGCTCAGTCTGCCCCTGCTCTGGGTGATGTCTCCAGCTCTGCTGCCCCTCCCCTGTTGGTCCCTCTTTCTTTCAACTCTGAGGTGGGCAGGTCACTGGTGGTGGCTGACCTCTGCCCTGCCACAGCCTCTTCAGCGGCTTTGCTGTACCCATCTGCACAGTCGTTTCCGGAACTTGCTCCAAGCTCTGTGTGCTCAGCGTGTACCCCAGAAGGGGTAGAGCCAATCCATTCAGAAAAAAAGAATTTGGAGTTTTGAGTTAACAACTGCCTCAGACAGTTCTCTTAGACACACAAGGCTGAGAGACACCGCTGACCCAAGATCCCTGCAGGAGTGGGACAAAGAGAGCTGGCTGAGCAAGTGAGGGAGCAGGCACTATGGGGCAGCAAGGATGGAGCCCTCCCTTCCGTCCTTAGTGACCCTTTCAGAGCGATTTCTCACCCAGTGATCACTGCATTTTTGTTCAAGAATAATTCTTTTACGTGTTGACTCAATGAAGCAGTTACCCAATTCCTTCAGCCAACATCTGCTGTTCCTGTGTGGGGCAGAAACAAGGGTGCACCATTCCCCCTTGGATGGGTGTCTACAACCAGGGCCACACTAGGACGGACCCGCTCCTCTCTTGAAGCCTTCAAGACCACACCCGGATGGACCCAGTCCCTCCCTTGAAGCCTTCTGGACCACACCATGATGGACCCAGCCCCTCCTTTGAAGACTTTAGGACCACACTAGGATGGACCCAGTTACTCTTGATGGACCCCAGCTCCTCCCTTGATGCCTTCTGCACTCCTGGGGTTCACTGACTCAGCATCTGTCCTGCTCAAAACCACTGTCCAGTGCAGATGCCTAAGCCACATTCCTTTTCAGTGGCTGTAGACCTCACAGTCTCTAATTCCTGGGGAGACAGACCTTAACCGTCCTCATTGGTGACATGGGCCATGAGTGGTTCCCCAAGTCATTGCCATTGCCATAGAGAAAAAGGGACAGGAAGATGAGGCTCAGGGAGCCCTCCCCAGGTGCTGGGCAAAGTTAAACTGAGACACAGTAAACTTTCGAGAGCATGTTTGAGCAGATGATGATTCGTGAGCTAAGAAGCCTAAGGGACAGGATTTTTAGGTGACCACAGTGGCAAGGTGAGGAAGGTGGTAGGCAGGTTGCTGTGAGCAGGCTGACCTGTTGGCCTGCCTTGCCAAGAAGCCCGGCTCATGTGATGTCTGTTCTGTTGGCTGCTTCTGAGGGGTCAGGCACAGGTTGCGCCCTTCCGGAATGGAGCATTTGCCGGGACTCCCGGGATAGCCTCATTGACACATGCCTGGTGAGCAGGGTTGCGGAAGGTTGGCAGCCTGGCCAGCTCCACCACCAGGGCTACACAGGCCAGGTCTCCACGATGCTCACCAGGCACAGGAGCAGTGCTGTCTCTCCCACAGGAGTCCACAGGCTGTGTCTTCACGTCCTAGCCACCCCTCCAACATGACCACCCCCAGATCCCCAGTCCTTCCTATTGCTGCCTGGTGTTGAGCCCAGCATGCTGGCAGCAATTCCTAGGTGTTGTGGGCTGAGAGGAAAGAAAGATGGACCACCAGGCAGCTGTAGCACTTAGCCACAGTCGGGGGCCATGCCCCACACAGTTCTTGAGTGGAAGTTGCAGCCCAGCATCCTGAAGACCAGCTTCTTTGAAGGCCACTGACTGGTTCACAAGTTGCTTCCCTCACTGTGGCCCCACGTGGAGGGAGCACAGGGAGAGGTAACCCTGTTCTCAACAGACATCCCCAGTCACCCCCGAAGTCTTCACCTCCAGCCCTCGCTTTAAGGATTAGGGTCCCAACACACGAATCTGAGGAGACAGATTCTGAGCATGGCACCACCCTGTCCTAAGGTTTGCCCTGCTTTCCTAAAGCAAGCTTGTGACATTTCAGTGAAACGATGTTCTCCACTTTCTCTTATGTCCTACAATTTGGTTTCCTTGATCAATCTTCTTCCTTATCAAAATGGGCAGGACTTTGTGTTTAGGATCATTTCAATCAACCCCAAACAACGCAGTGAGCCTGTTGGGCAGAGGGCTCCAAGGAGCACAGTCTGGACGCAGGATGCCTGGCACGGTGAGTGGAAGATGGAGCTCCGGAGCGTGTCCCCACGGCGTCAGGTGCCCGCTGCTTGTTTCTGTCTTTAACTGAGCCCGGGCACTCTGCTCAGCATTCACCCCACCTCCTCTTGTTCGTAATGGAGTGCACACATGTCACATCAAAGGCACTTCCGTTCTGCCCTGTGAGGGTAAAAGGCCCCGCACTCAATTTTGGGAAAACCTGATGCTCCTGTGTCTTGTGAGCTGCATGGAAATAACCCGCAGGCTCCCTCATCTCTCTAAACCTCTGCCTTCTGATTTGCAGATCAGAGCTACCTGCATTGTCTCCTGGGTCTATTTAGAGGGTTACAAACCTGATGTACTTGGTCATTTCTGCAAAGTCCCTGGGAGTCACTATCTTTTCACCGCAAAAAAAAAAATAAATGAGTAAATAAATAAACTGACGTTGTGTAATGCCTACAATTATTTTTCTTATTCCTCATTTCTAGATTTAAATATTGATTCTTATTCCTCAATGATGTTGGCAGCAGCCATTAAAAAGAAGCAGAAGCTGTCTAAAGAGCAGCTGTGGAGAGAGACCGGAGCGACTTTTTAAGTGCACAGCTGGAGCAGGCACTGTGAAACCTCATAAACAGGGGCGCAGCAATGACCAGGACAACCCAGAAAATCAGGGCTATGGAAGTGACGCTTCCCGTTGTTGAATGAGAAACGCCGCCTTTTGCTTGACTTTTGTAAATCAAGTCAAAGGTCAACAAACCAAATTCAGCTGTGGCCCCTGTCAGTCAAATCTCGTTGCTCGCGCCATTCTTCACTGGTTACTCTGCAATCCAGCAAAAACGCTGATCCCTGATCTTCCTGTTCCTGGGCTGCTCCTGTGCCTGCGGTTCCTGGAGGAGGACCTGCGTGCCCACTGCACTGTGACCATGCTTGTGGCTGTGTGAGGAGGTCTCACTGCAGAGTGTTCCCGAGGCCTTACACACCCATTCTCACAAGTCATCCAGAGACCAGGACGGAGGTGCAGTGGAGATGCGCAGAAAACTGCCCAGGTGACTCCCAAGGCAACATCGGCCTGCATCCCAGGCTGCCAGACCCAGGACTGCCTGTGGGGAGCAGCTGCTCCATCCCCGATCTCCCGACCCTCCTTGCCTCTGGGACCCAGTGTCCACCAGCACTCACCCTGCATTTAGAAGACCTCAGAGAGCAGCCTTTGCCTCCCGCTGGCATGTCCACCTCTCCAAAGTCTGACAGAGCCCTAACCCTGGCACCTGCTTCTGTGATTCTTGACAAGATTTCAAACAATTAGAGGGTCCGGGTCCCACGTGAAAACCCCAGCACTTGCTCCAGAATGCTCACGTCCTGTGGCCAGCACATCCTGAAGGCACAGCTGTTGGAGAGAAGACAGACACCACCTCCAGTTCCCCAGGTGTCCTCCGGCCGAGACGACCACCTGAGGAGCTTCCAGCCAAGAAGTGGTGCCCGGCAGTGGCACTGCTGCATAGCCCGGTGCCCGAGCCCCCGAGTCTGCAGGCCCCTGGATGCCTCAGGAGGGGGTTCCCCCAGGAGGGTCCTTTCCGCCTCTGCCTTATCTTTCCTTCGCTCCGCGTTGGCCACCTTGGGGTCCCGCGCTCGTTTCGTGATGACAGGCATCTTTTCACGTCTTTTGCGTTCTTCCTTCACTGCAGGGCTTTCTGGCTTCCACTGGTTCCTCTGTGCCCAGCGGCTGAGCTCCCAGGACGGCACCAGTGTGGACAGGGCGCCAGGTGTGGCATTCCTCCCAGGCAGCACAGGTGCCAGGAAGTCTGCTTCAGCCCGCAGAGGCAGGTGTGGACCTGCGTGAAGGTGACGTGGCTTCAAGAACCCAGGTTCATTCCACACACTCGGAACGTGGGTCCTGACAGCGAAACTCCCTAATCATCCTTCAGCTTCTGTCACGTTAGAGACACTTTCTCCCACGAGACATACAAAAAATCAGTTACGCGTTCTTTAGATGTTGTCTTTTAATCCTTCAGAGAAAATCCAGTGCATGGTTCTCTTTGTGTGTGAAGATCACTGAGATGCCTGCAGCCTCTCAAAGTGCAGGTAAAATATTTGAGTTTTTAACTTTTATTTCTTGTTAATCATGTATCGCATGAAGATTCATTTTTACATAATTAAAAAAGCATGGAATACAATTTGCTCTAACTCAGTCCTCAGTACTCCCCTCCTCTCCTCCCGCTCCTATTCCCCTCCCTCTACTCCACTGATCTTCCGCTATTTACTTTTAGATTTGGGGGTTGTGCCTTGTGTATGAGCATGGTGGAGGCTCACTGGGGTACGCTCGTGTGTTCTTGGGAAAGTTAAGTCTGATTCCTTCCACTGCTCCTCCCCCGTGCCTTCCTTCCCCAGCCCCCCAATCCACCTTTATCTGCTCCACCAATCTTCTGTTTGTGTTCCACTCAGGTTTTACAAAGAAAGTGGCTTTCCTTCTCTCATTTTAATTTTTCTTTATTACCATGAGGTATCTTTCTTCAGATCATTGTAAGAAGTTTATATAAAATCTTTCTTCCAAGGAACTCATCATATTACAAACTTAAATTACCAGATAGGCGTTAATCTTCACAGTGCTCTGTGAGACAGCTGGAGCCCCCGTAATCAAAACATGGAATAGGAACCGTGTGTGACTCAGGTGATGAGCCCCACATTGGGAAGACAAGAACAGAAGTCGTCACAGGGTCCTTATTTCAACTGTGAAAAGAAATTATGTGATTACAACCAATTTTCTGAGATAAGCATCTCAAAACAATCATGAATTAAATCCAGAACTTTGTGACTTCCACAGCTCTGGATAGAGGCTCTCTTCCAGGAAAGGAACTGGGCCATGCTCTCGAAAGGTGTTGTAATGGACACCTTGCATACTGCCCACGTCCAGCTGTGATCTGCCACCCTCTCTGATCCTTATGTAGCATCGTGGCACTGTCGGGCAGGAGCTGTCCTATTCTGATAGATGTTGGAATCCAGGCCAAAGATTGTGGCTGGCTACCTGTTCATGTGGCCCCATAGAGTGTTCCAGGGGACGCTTAGGATGTTCTAACACTGCTGCCTTGAATGGCTTTTTATTTTATCTTAGTTTTTAAATTGTGATTAAGCACATAACTTAAAATTTACCTTCTTAAGTGTACCATTCAGTAGGATCGAATACATTCACGTTTTTTACCTTGCAAAGCTGAAACTACCTTGCTGTGACAGTAACGTCTCCCCCTCTGGAAACCACCCTCTCCCTCCGTCTCTAACTTTGAGCACAAGAGGCTTGTGAAAGTGGAGTCTCGCAGTGTCTGTCTTTTTGTGACAGTCCTTACTCGGTTCAGCCATGTTGCGGCGTGTGCCTGTGCAGGGCCTGCGGATGCTCACCGGGTGCACGTGCCCTACCTGCTCAACTACACACGCAAGGCACACGGGCTCTCACGAGCTTCAGCTCCCTGCAGAGTGCAGCTGTGAACCCACATGAGCAACGTCTGGCTAGGTGTGCAGAGGTGGGATTGCGGAACCATATGGTGGCTCTACTCTTAGGGTTCTCAGGATCCTCTGCGCCACTTCCCATTCCTGCCACCAATGCAGGCTGAGCTCCCACCTTCTGCAAAGCTGACAAGGGGAGCCTTTCCCATTCTGAAAAGGGAAAACAAGCCTGAGAGGGAACAGAAGTGCCTGGCCGAGGAGAGGCATGGAGCCAGCAGAGGTTCAGAGGATAAGGCAAGGAAGGGAGACCAAACGAGGGAGCACTGTGTAGGAGCCAGGCTCAGAGGGTGGAATTCAGTGAGTATTTAATACCATGACAAAAAGTCCAAGAACTGCGTTGGGCCTGCCTTGATCTGAGCTCATCCTAGACCCCTGATTCCCAAGTCCAGGACAAGAGACTCACTTCTGTCTCCCTGCCCAGTTCATCTGTGCCTCACTGCAGAACTCAGCACAGGGGTTTAGTGAATGGCAGGTGCTCACAGAGCAGCCAGTAACTGAATGCCTTGATGGTGGCTTCCTTGAGAGTGGCCCACGTGGAGCCACCTCTCTCCATCCCTCTCTGTAGACCTCCTCTGGGGATCTGTCCCTTCTCATGCTGATGATCTCCAGAGTCACTGGTCTTCAGAAGTCCCCACGCTCCCTTCTGCAGTCACCCTAACTCAGGCACACTGGGATTTTCCCATTTCTTGGTAGTCATGGGAAATAGAGCGTTCAGGTAAAGCTCTCCACTGGCGGGGAAAGGGGGCAGTCTTTAAAGCAGGCACAACGTTTGATGGTGCAAATATTTTCATGATGGCTGAATTAAACTAGGAACGTAAGGTTACTGGACACTGAGCTGGACAAGACAGCAGCAATACATGGGCTCCCAAGATCCAGGAGTGAGCTGGCTGCTGGTCCCCAGATCTAGGAACCCTGACCACTGGTGTGGAATGCTGCAGACAGGCACAAAGGGCACACTTGGCCTTGTACCACAGCTCCGGTAGTCACTAGCTGTGCACCCTCGAGCGTGCCTGCCACACCCTGAGACTGTCCACGTGTTGCAGAAGGTACCTGCATCCATCTTCCGTGGGGTTGATGTGTGAGTGTGTGGGTGCATCTCTTGACTGTGAGTAGCAGCGCTCCCCGGCCTCTGCTTACCTTGTCCATGTGTGACTGCTCTTCTTCCTGCCTGTGGCCAGCAAAGGTCCACGGTGCTGGTCCTGTGGCAGCACACACCTGAAGCGTGCTTCCTGGGTTGTTGTTTTTTTTTTTGTATTTCCCCCCAATCTTTCAGGATTGAGGACCATCCATACTAGCATAAGTGATGTTCCTTAAAAAGGTGCTGCCACATGGTTACCGTGCAGGGCCGGCCGCCCTGAAGCAGGTGTGCTGCTTTGGATGTTCTGATGCATAGTTCCATCCTTTTTTTTTCTTTCTCCTTGCAGGGTTTTAGCACTTCTATCTTGAGCTGCTGTATCTTTATTTGCTAATTATCATTTGCTTCTTTACATTTTTAAAAGACTTTAAAAAATCAAATACAGTGTTGCTGCATCAAAAGCACATTTGCCTGTGTGACTTTAACTAGGAAGGACTGGGCCTCAGTTTCCTTCTTCCTGGGCCTTACTTTGTGTCAACAGCACTTATGCTGAGAGACTGGCCATTTTTAGGAACTGTGTTTACTTTTGATGGTGAATGATGTTCCACATGATGTGGGATTTATTCGACCACTTCTGTACCTGTGCATCGTGATCCGGTCAATGCCATTCCCTGGAACCTCCCCTCTCTTCCTCCTTCTGGTTCCCTTCCTGCACTCTACTGATCTCCCTTCCATTTTGTTCTCCCCCTTCCTTGTCCTTTTTCCTCTCTGGCTTCCACGTGTGGGAGAAAGCACATGGTCCTTGCCTCTCTACGCTGGCTTATTTCACTTAGCACGATGCTCTTGAATTCCATCCACTTTCCTGCAAAAGTCGTGATTTCATTCTTCCTTATGGCTGAACGAAGCTCCGCTGTGCACTTACACCACATTTCCTTGGTCCATTGTCCTGTTGAAGGGCACCTGGCTCGTTCCACGGTTTGGCTTTCTTGAATTGTCCTCTACACACATGTAAGCATGCAGTGCTGACTGTCATGGCAAGCAGTCATGACCCACTGGCTGGCCACCGATTCCTCTCCTCCCGTCCCTGCGCTGCCTGGAGGAGACTAGACCCCTGCGTCTCTCCTTCTGGGTTGCCGCTGTATGTTCCTTCTTCCATCACGTGTATGATTGCTTTCGTTGGTTGATGCCCTCCAGGATCCTGGTGGCTCAGCCTGTTGGTGCAGGCTGCTTGCTCATGTTGCAGGAACAAACCATTGGGAGCAACTCCTGCAAAATGTGCACTTGCACATGTCTAGAAGCAGAGCTGAGGACCCGCAGGCCATGCAGGTGTGCTGGGGGAAGTCGGGGCTGGTCTCGGGTGCTCATGCCATTAGAGCCCTGGTGATGATCTAGAACTCAGCTCTGCAAGCCATGCTTCCTACTGCCATCCCACATTTCCTTGCTCCACATGGAGAAGTGTAGCCCCATAGGAACTAATTACAAGTGATTATAACTACTTCCACAGGCACAGAACAACTAGACCCTGGCTGAGCAAAGATCAGCATGGCTCATTCCCACCTTGAGTGGTCGTGAAGACCACCGCCGAGCACACATGCTCCACTGAACCAGCCGGCTCTTCGGCATGGATGCACTTGTTCATCCACTCTCCATTGCATCTTTGAGGGCTCCTCCTTTGCATGGTGAGCTGAGTTTAGTGACTTTACATGTATTCCATCCTTATTTCAAATTGTCATAAAATGTCCATTTAGTCATTTACCCAACAAATATCTATTGAACTACTTCTTTGTGTCATATGCCTAACCAGTTGGTCATGTTGTTCTCATTCCAAAATTCACTCATCCCCCAAAGCTTGGAGCAAAGGCTCCATGACATACCGTGCTACCGCAGACAAGCAAAGGCAGATACGGCCGAGCGCCCCGCAAAGTCACTCGGGACTGGCAGAGAAGCCCCGTGTGTGTCCAGAAGGGAACGGTGGGTACGCACAGTCTTGGAGCACTGGAGGAACAGGAAGCATGACCCAGGCCATCTAGGGCAAGGTGGTGGGCTGCGTGCAGTGTGAAGTAGTGGGTGGCGGTAGAGGAGGACAGTGGCAGAGACATGCTGGACAGTAAGGAACCTTGACTTCTCATGACAAACTGCAGTCACTGGTTGACCAAAGAGGAGGACAGCCAGCTGAGACTTCTGCAAGGACATCACAGTGCAGAAGCCAAAGCTGAGGACCTGCAGGGCAATCAGGAGGCCCCTGGAGTGCCGAGTTGAGAGAAGATCAAGGTGAAAGTGTGGTGCCGAGAGAAGACTGAGGTGAGAGCAGAGGCAAAAGAGGACGTGGAGGTGGAGGTGGACCAAAGCCACCACAGAGCTGCCCGCCTAGCAGCGGGTAGTAAAGCAGACCTCTGCGATCTTACCAAGCTCTCTCAGGACAGGTGCTTGCGGGGAGTGGGGATGGAGAGTGCAGGCCAGGTGGAAAAGCAGGAAGTCATTTGCTCAGGGGAATGGTGATGGATTCAGACCCACCTCGCCATTTCATGCACTGACAATTTCACAGGATAAAATCCAAGTGGTGGAAGCTAACGCTGAGTTCCTGAGGACTTGCTCTGATGAAGGAGTGCTCTCAACCCAGCAGTTCCTCCTGCCAACCACAGCTGCTGTTCTAGCTCTGGGCCTTACTTCCACTGCCAGTTCCCTGGCCCAACACCTGCAACAAAGCCTTTGCCACTTCTTATATTCAAAATTCACTTGATTTCCTGACCCTCTTGAACAGTTTGTTGGCTTCACCCAAGCATGGAAGTCACTTTGAACACTGCTGCCCTGTCCCCGGGCGACCTCCCATCAAAGGGTCCTGTCTTCTTTTCCCCCAATGCCTCTTCTACCTCTGTTCCGCTGCTCTCCCCTCCTCAAGCTGCTGCTGGACTCTGTCCTGGGGTTCACCTGGCCCTCCCCAGTGCTTGCTCAATGACCCTACAGGAAGTCCATGCTCTCTGCACACAGTCAGCCATGCTCAACATCCAACACCCGCGGGGCTAGCACAAATCCCAGCCTCAAGCTCCTCTGCCCCGCACCACCCGAGGCTCTGCTCTCACTGCGTCCACCCTTGTCCAACGGCAGCGTCTCAATGACCCTTCAGAGTGAACAGTCCATGACGGGTTTGCCCTCAACCTTGAAGTCTCAGCAAAATGCCAAAGGTTCAGAGAGTGCTTTAGTAGCCTTGTGAACGGCCCCTTGCCACCTCCTCCCCTGAGCATCCAAAGTCTTGTTCTCCTTGCTCCTTCAGGGGACTAAAACTGTCCCAGAGTCCTTAAACGGGGACTTGTGCACTGCCCTTCTCCCCTTCATGGCTCTCACTTGGGCTGGAAGCCTTAGTGTTTTTCTGAATGAATGCAGGCACCTGAACATATTGGCGGTGCCAAGCTCCTGAGTGTCTCGTGGTCTGTTCTAGAACATTGTGGACGGTGTGGGATCCAGCACTGTATTTCTGTTACCTTCCAGGTGTGCTGTGATGACAGTTCTTGCAGCCAGAGCTCCATTATCTGCCTGAATGTGATGGCTGAACCTCTGAGAAGAAAGCATAAGGGTACAGCAGCCAAGGCCACTTTGGTTCAAGGCCCGTGGCTAGAGATGAAGAAGAGTGTTTCTGACCAGGAGCCAGAGCCCTGCATCATGGCTATGATTTTTTTAAGCTTAATTTTTTTATTTAGAAATTTATTTGTTGAACAATCAAACAAGCTTCTAATGAAATTATATATATATGTATATATATATATATATAAATTCTGAAAATTAGATTTACCCCCAAGAGCCCCCCCAATTACCCACCATTATCCCTCCCCTCCACCTTCTTAATACATCTCTGCAAATGCCTTAGGTTGTATGACATTACACCTTATCTGGATTTAAAACATGATAATAGACCTCCTTTCTCAGTGGCCAGGGTCTAGCTCCAGCCTCCACAGATGAGTGAAGACATTCGACCCTTGGTTCTCTGGGTTATGCTGATTTCACTCAGCATAATTTGTTCCATAGCCATCCATTTACCTTCAAAGGCTGCAATATTATTGTTTCTAATTTCTAAGTAAAACTCCATGGTATATATGTGCCACAGTTTTTGGAACCACTCATCCAGTGAGGGGCATCTGGGTTGATTCCATAATTTAGCATTTGTAAATTAAGCTGCTATGAACATTGATTTTGCTGTGTCACTGTAATGTGCCGATTATAAATCCCCTGGAAAAAATGTCCAGGAGAGGAATAGCAGGATCATATGGTGGGCTCATCCCTAGTTTTTTGAGGATTCTCCACACTACGTTCTAGCATATGGGGAACAAGAGTCAGGGCCTTGGGAGAGCAGGGTGTGCCTGGCATCAGAGTCCACAGAAGCAACAACCACCTTCTTGGTGGGAAGAGATCAATGCTGCCAATATCTACCAGGGGCTGCAGGCATCTGGTGTCTTCAGAAGACTGCCACCCTGCTGGAAAACAAAGGGATGGACTGCAGATGTGTGACCAGGAGTCACACTCAGATAGGAGGGAAAGTGTCCCCAACACACCCATGTGGACAAAGTGTCCCCACCACATCCACCCCTCTGTGAGAGGAGACAGCAAACTCAGGGAAATCCATCTACATCTTCCATTAGTTATTTTCTTAGGCTGAGTCCTTCCACAAAAGGACAAGGCTGCACCCTAAAGACTGTCACTGGGCAGATGGTTCAGCTTTCACTCAGGCCTCTCCTTCCCAGGAGTCTCGTCAGGAAAATGAAGAGCAGGCATACTCTTTCTCACAACCCCCAAACGCAAACTTGGGGTGTCATAAACTAGAGCATTAGCCTCCCCAATAACTTGTAGACAGACCATAATCTGTTCATTACCTATTTTATTCCTTTGCATAGATATGGAAATAAATTCTACAGAGGTGTCAAATGCAAATAAAATAGAATAAGCAAAGTTCAGTTTCAATTAAGGAAGGCGAAGCAGTTCAGGTGAGCTAAAAATCATAAACCACAACAAAACCCGGAAAGACGGCTCCTCCTCCCTCGTCACGGCAGGTGCAACAAAACGGTGCTTTCTCTGCAGCTGAACGGTGCAGCGAGTGCCAGTCCTGTCTCCAGGGGAAGATCGTAAGCAGTCCACTGGACAACTGGTTAACTCTTAATTTGCTCTGTCGCGTCTTTGCTTTCTACTCCTTGGTTCCAAAGCAAACCATTATTTTCTCTAGAATGCAATCTAAGAGAGGTGAATTAGCAACCAGGAGTAGGAATCAGAACCTTCAGCAGTAGTGATCAGGAATTTATGCCATCGTTCATAACTTCAAGAAAGGCACCCTGTCTGGTGCACATGAGCAGCTCACGACCCCCTTGCTAAGACTCCTCTAGAAAGCACAATTGTTTCCTTTTCCCCAGAGTAGATTTCACTGTTGCAAACATTTGTCCTGGGATAATATTCAGCTATTAAAAAGAATAAATAGAAGCACAGATAAAGAAATAAAAATATACTAACATCCTTGTTCTGTGGAGTAACAGCCAAGGTTGAGGAAGGAGCAGAGAAGGGGGAGAAGAGGGAGGGTAGGCCTCAGGCAGGGCAGCCGCAGCCTGCCTCAAGCCAGGCTGGAGGCCAGCTGCCCTCCAAAGCCACCCTGATCCCGAGGACTATAGGAGCCCTGCCAAGGAGGTCATGCCGAGGACCTGAATGCCAGAGGCCCCCTTTCCTGGTAGACCTCTGCTGTGGCTTGAATATGTGGCCCAAGATGCAGGGTTGGAAATGTGACCCCAAGATCCATGTGTCAGTGTTTGGGGGTGGAGCCTTGGGGAAGTGGTTAGAGGAGGGCATGTGGGTGGGCCCAGGGAGGGGAGGAAAGAGCCTTGCTGGCTGTGTCTCAGCTGTGGTGCCCTCTGCCACACTGCAACAGAGCAGGTCCTCCCCAGATGCCCTCAGCCCTGTTCTGGAAACTCTAGGCTCCAGAATGCAAGAAACAATGTGTTTTCATTATAAGCTACCCAGTCTCAAGTACCACATTATAGCAGCAGAAAATGGACTAAGGTCTTCCCCCAGCAGTTTTTCCATTCAGAGCAGGCTCATAAAGAAGAATTCATGAAGACCATAAAGCAATGTGGTGTTCAGTTCAGCGGAGCCTCTGGGGTGAAATCCAGGCCTCCACCCACGCTCCCTCCCCAATTCTGCACTCCCCATGGTCAATTTGCACTGGACAAAGAACATGAGAGTCTGCCTGGTGGTGACAGCCCCCAGGCACCCCACAGCGTGTCTGGGGGTGCATAGTCTGCATGCAGACTCCACTTCCAACCCAGTGCTGAGATGCCACAGCCACAGAGGGTCATAAGCCTGTGCTTTCCTGAGGTCCTGAGTCAGCATCACACACAAAGCTGATTTGCAGCAGAGTTGAAACAAATTTAAACACAGGGAAAACTCTTCAAGACGAAAGCAGCACTCAGATGAGACAGAAGGAGAGGTCTCATACAAGCACAGGTCTCTATCAAAGCACAGTGGACAAAAGTTGTCTGATAAGAGAGAGAGCTGGACCGTCCCTATGAGGAGATCCCAAAGGTCACCATGTGCTAAGCCTAAGAAAGGGGAAAAGAGCTCCCAGCCAAGATCCCTGCCTCTCTGCAGACCTGGATCACACCAAGCCAACCTGGCCCTGCGCTGGACAACCAGAAAGCAATGCCCCTGGGGCTCAGCTATGGGCAGTTCCCAAGGACAGTTAATTTTGTTAATAAGGACAAACATATAATTAGCAAAGCGGCCTTAATTCTTTGATGTAATTGAAAAAGAGATAGAGTTCAAACCAATTCATGTAAAAATAGGATGCTAGAGAAGTAGGCCAGGTGGCGAAGCCAGGGGCAGCCACAGTCTGCCCCTCTTAAGGTCCCTTGGACAGTGGTGCCCTCAGGGTCTGTGCAGCTCCTCAGGGCACTGCAGGTTCCCCTCCCCAGCCACAGCCGCCGGTAACAGCCTCATCACCAGGAGTCTTGGGACCTTACGTTCCTAATGACCTCATCCTTTACCAGTTTCTTGAGACCCACGAAGCATTTATTTTTATTTTTAAAGTTTCTTTAAGCACTGATTCTGGAAAATTGTTATTAATAGTAATGCTGGGCATAGCATGGTTTGCTGAGACACAAAGGCTGGAAAGGGTAGAAGATGTGAAACTGCGGAGGTGAGTTCAAATCCCGGCTCTGTCTGATAGGATTGTAAAATCTCAGATCATTTATCTCACATGAATTTCAACTTCAGCTTGTTTAGCGCCCTGTACCATCTCCCGTGGCCACCCCCACTCACCACTGCTCCTGCAGGCACGATCGGTGCTGGGTTTCCAGGGCCTCATCTTACTGGATTCCCCTTTACACCTTTACTTGCCTTCTTTCCAGTTTCCCTCCTACTAAAACTGTGCACCATGTCGCCATGAAATTAACTTCACCTTCTAACTTCAAGCTCATGATCCCTTTCTTATTACCTGGGACTGCACCTGATGTTCTGGTCTTCCAGCTTGGTCTGCATGGCCTCTCACCAGCCATTAGTTGCCCTCATAACCTGCCACCATCTCACCATGTGCTCCACCCGAGTGTCTCTTTAAATACGAGTCCCGCCTGCTGCATGGAGGGGATGGCTTTCTGGAAGGGAAAAGTTGGGAATCTTCCTTCTGAGTCTGTTTTCAGGGGGACGTAGCATGCAGACACATGGTTCCCTCTTAGGAACAGCCTAGTATTTGCTTAAAACTTTTGAAAAACTGAAAAGGCAAAAAGAAGCCCCCTTCCCCAAAAGGAAAACCACCTCCCACCCAAGAAGAAAAAGGAAAAAAAAAAAAAAACAGTTTCTGTGCTTTAAATTCGTGAGCTAACAAAGGTTTCACCACCAGCTCCTGCGGTTTACCACACTAACTTCCTCTACAAAATTCCTCTTCTGTGTAAAGGTTAGAAATTATATGTGAACTTACACATGGGGTGCTTCAGCAAGAGTCTGGTTTTCAAGAAAGTTGTTACCTAAAACTTTTCACTGTTAGCCAATCAAAATGTAACAGGGGCTAAATGCGTCATAACCTTCTCAAGGGCGTAAATTACTAAGATGCCTGCGCCAGCAGCCCAGAGACCTGCAGCAGCGCTCTGCACCTGCTGCAGCACACTTAAACCTGCCTCCGGAATTCCTGTGGAGTCCTTGCCTCATGCGTCCTGCATCCAGAGGAATTAGGCCAGCAAGCCAGGCACGGTAGGCCTGAGGCCTGTGCTCATCTGCGGCCCACTCCAGGGTCACAGGCTGTGTGGCGTCCTGTCCCCATTTCCACTTTGCATTAGAGTAGTTCCTAAGCATACCTGGCACAGGGACACGGGCAAGGGGTTCCAGACTGCCTTGGTCTTTAAATCTGATATGAAAAACATCCCTCGCCACAGCTTTTTGTGCCTAAAACATGTAGCTAGATTTGATGCCTTGTGAGTTTCTGTCTTATCTCCTAACAAGGGCCGAGAGATCACCTGGTCTTCATCAGGAGAAACAGGCAGGGGTGGCCACCCAGGGCAGAGCAAGAACTGAAAATCAAGCTGCCCTTCTAGTGGGGCCGAACCTGGCGCCCAGCTGCTCCTCAAACAATTAAAGGTGGAGGTGAACACAACAACGCTGTGTTCTCTTCCCCAACGTGCCGGAGCGGGCTCTCTCCCTGCAGACGGGAGTCCACCTGCCGCTCATCCCCGCCTGCATCCCCACTGCACCTCTACTCTGGGTTCACCCAAAGCCGGCTCCCGGCTGCTGGCTCTGGCCTTCCATCAGAACATGTGTCCCGAGGGAAAGAGAAGCCACAGCTCTGTTCAGGCATCCTGGGTACCTACATGTGTCTCAGAACCAGTGGGTGTGGATCCCCTTCTCCTCCTGCAGAATGGAGGAAAGAAGGCGCGGGAGTGGCCCACTGCCATGCAGACACACTGGCCACACCCGCCTGGCCCTCCTGGCTCCACAGGCTGACTCTGCTGTGCAGTGTGTCCTTTGCTCAGCTCTCTGCATAACCGAAGACCAGCGTGCTTTCCCTCAGCCTGGCTCTGAACTTTTGGAGAAGAAGGGAACGTGGTATGCAGGCAGTCTCCTCCGCTCTCTGCAAACTGGCTGCAGGACCCCAGCAGCCCTGGCTAAAGCGTCACCCTGCCCTCTTGCTAACCTGCAGCTGCTGTCTCCACATCCGTGTCTGTTTGCAGCCACCACAGCGGCACCTGCTCCCACTCCCTCATTCTCCAGGATCTTTCAGACCAAATTTTTCAACAGGCCTGGCAGGGGGACACAGAGAGGGGATGAGCCTCCCTGTCGGCCACAGTCGCGTCAGCTCTCCAGAGCCATTGCCACTTCAAGACCACTCCTCAGCCGCACCCATCCATGACCTCACCCTCCAACACGGGCGCTGCTCGCGGGGATGAGAAGTCCAACATCCTGCCTTGTCTGTGCCTTCCGTGCTCCACCACCCATGCCCCCTTCTCTTCCGGGAAGACCTAAGGGGCCCTCTGGGGAGCGAAGGAGGCAGCTGGTCCTCCTGTGATCTCACCAGGGAGTTTTGTTATCAGAGCCCCAAAGAGGATCCGCTGAGATTCGGTGTGTTCCTTAGTTCAGCTACTTATTCTCTACAGCTGTTTCTGGAAAATTCCATTTTTCTTGCCATCTGAAATGAAGTCTAACCTCCACATGCGAGCTGCTGGGCCTCGCTGTGCGATCCCTTGACCACAGGCGGAATGCAGAGGCTTCCTCTGAGCTGCACGTGAAACACAAGGCAGCCTGCGGATCCTAACTTACTCTGAATATATAACAACTTCGTTGTAGGATATGGATCATTTAAATATGACTTACTTCTGAAATGTTTCATACGAAGGAGATACAATTTATAGATGGAGTGGTGGTACGCGTCACCTGTGGGAAACATGGTCTCAAAACATGTTTGTGGGTTAACAGGGAAAGCCTGGGCCTGTGGAAATTCATATCTCATGGCATGAAATTTCAGTTATACCCAACAATTTCATTCTGGGTACCTGCTCTGTGACACTGTTCCTATAGTTAACCATATATTGTACATTTAAAATCTGCTGTGAGTATACATCCATTATTAGGGATTGATGTCACAATTAACATATATATATATACATATATATACGTATGCATGTATATATATATATATGCATGTGTGTGCATATATATGTATGTGTATATATATGTATGTGTGTATATATATGTATGTGTGTATATATATGTATGCATATTTATATATGTATATATGTGTATATATATATGTGTGTATATATATGTATGTATGTGTGTGTACATATGTGTGTGTATATATGTATGTGTGTATATATGTATGTGTGTATATATATTTATGTGTGTATATGTGTATGTGTGTATATATATGTGTGTGTGTATATATGTATGTATGTATATATACATGTATATATGTATATATATATGTGTGTGTATATATGTGTGTGTATGTATATGTATGTGTGTATATATATGTGTGTGTATATGTATGTGTGTATATATATGTATGTGTGTATATATGTGTGTGTATATATGTGTGTGTGTATATATATGTGTATATATGTATGTGTGTATATATATGTATGTGTGTGTATATATAGATATGTGTGTGTGTATATGTGTGTATATATGTGTGTGTATATGTATGTGTGTGTATATATATGTATGTGTGTATATATATGTGTGTGTGTATATATGTATGTGTGTGTATATATATATATGTATGTGTGTATATATATAGACTTGGGAGGCTGAGGCATGGAGTTTGAAAGTTGGCAACTAACTCACTCAACTTAGACCCTATCTCAAAATAAAATTAAAAAGGGTGGGGGGGGTTGCTACAGTGAAGTCCAGCACCACGTAGACAACGGATTGTCCGAGCAACAAAAGCAATATGAAAAAATGAATAAAATTAATTCTCTTTCTCTCTCTCACACTATCCCATTCTCTTAAAAAAAAAAAAGCAAGGGAGCACCTCTGGGTTCAATCCCCAGTCCCACAAACAAGCAGAAAACCAAAGTAGCACATTGCCTTGGCACTAGATAAGCTATTTTAAGGATCTTCGAAGGCTCATTTATTTGCCTGACCCCTCAACTCCACTGAAAACTGCATGTTAGAAGAGGTGCGTGTTCTCGGACACTTGTGATTCGACAGTGCCAATTTCCTACTGATTTATTTTAGTGTTGTTCTGTGTTCCTTGACTCAGGCTGCAAATTTAATGCAAGTGTCAAAACCCAGAGGAAACAATTGGAAAGAAATACCCCATTCTCTTTTTGAGTTGAAATGGATCATTTCATATTTCATAACTCGAACTATTCATCATGTATTTCTCTTTTGGAATTAAGAAACTTATGCTCAGAACTGTGCCTCATCAACAGCTGCAGGAGGGCAAGCACACGGGTAGAACCTACCTGAGAAGATCCCGTGAATGTCCCTAAATGCAGAAGGCTGATTCCAGCTGCCTCCACCAGGAGCACTAACCAGAGAGGGACAAGAAGGATCTGGACACTGGGTCACCTGGGAGCCAGGGGCCCCAGCAGAGCAATGCGGTTAAGGGCAGCGTGGGTGGCTCTGCAGGGAGGGCTGAGGGGCCGGCAGAAGCCACACCTTCTGCACTGGTTCAGAGCCATCCTGGGAAGGCCTCACGGGCTCATTCTGCCAATTCTGCTTTCCCATGCACACGACCCACTTCTGATACCAACACACACCTTCTTCTAAGGTAGGATTGTGTTGTCAGTGTGTTAACAGTCACACACTAGAAGTTTGTTGAAACTGGTCAAAATCAAGTTAGCAAGTGGAAGCAGGGGCGTGATCTTCAGTCCAGATACTTGTGGGTTTCCAGCATGGAAGGCCAGCCACTGTGGTTCGTCACTTAAACCACAATGTCCAGGACCAACATGGAACACAGGGGCCAGTGCAAGACATGGTAAGATGGCTCACAAGGCTTGGTCTGCAGTGCCTGCAGTCCCCAGGTGAGCCTTGCAGCAGGGATAGCTGGAGCAGAAAGACTGAGACCTGCTCACACCTGGCACCATCCTGGTGGAACTGCCCAGGCTCCTCCCAGGAAAGCCTCACAACCTCCTTAGCCTCTGGAAAACGAGGCTGGCCTGGTGAACCCTGAACCCCTCACCACCACCCATGTACAGGGTGGAGACCACAGCCCTGGTGAAGACCCATCCTGTCCACCTCCTCAGCCTCTGGAAAGCGAGGCTGGCCTGGTGAACCCTGGCCCTCTTACCACCACCCATGGACAGGGTGGAGACCAAGGCCCTGATGAAGACCCATTCTGTCCTCCTCCTCAGCCTCTGGAAAGCGAGGCTGGCCTGGTGAACCCTGGACCTCTTACCACCACCCATGGACAGGGTGGAGACCAAGGCCCTGATGAAGACCCATCCTCTCACCCTCAAGACCCAAGGCAAGAGTTCAGAGGAGTGCACAGGAGTGTGTCCAGAACCTGGTGCCACAGACTGAGCTGGAGAAGAATAAAGGGAAGGACTTGTCCTTCCTTCTGAAGGGGAAGCCCAGGTTTTAGCAGGGAACTTGCAAGCACACAGGGAAGGTGGTGGGGTGCTCAGCCCAGCCGGGGCTGCATTCCTGCTACTGGTGGTCCCCAAGCCTGCGCCCGGCACCTTCGGGTGAAGGGGACTCTTGGTGTTAACTCGGCTCCTCTCCTCTCCTCGGTGCTGCTGTGGCAGTCACTCACAATGTCTTCTGGAGAAGCTCTGCATGGGATTTCTCCTGCGGGACTTACCTTAGGTTCCAGGGTCTTGGGTAAAATCCAGCAAAACGCCTAGTGTACAGTGTGATCTGAATAATAAAGAGGTTAGACTGGGTTCTGTCTTAATTCCTTTCTACCCTAAAGTTCTGTAATTCAGGTATTGGAGCTAGGAGGTGAAAGGGCAGAACACAGGCGAGCAGACAGGACAACGCAGTCACTCAAACTCTCTTCTCGCCCTTCATACCACACGGTGATGTACACACTGTCAGAGCAGAATGCTCCCCGTCCACCCCATAAATCACCTTAAGAAATATTTACAACTCCACCATAAATCTCCAAACTACCTTAATTGACAGCTATTACACATGCATTATTCATGGAAGCCGCCAGACCACAGGGAAATGTTTTATTTTACTAAATTATAGTTAAATTGACTTGACCAATTTTGATTTAGAGCTACTAAAAGACAGGAAAATTACCATTCCATCAAATTTTAAGATGCAAAGTAAAACCATTTAATATTAACAAATGAAACGTATCATAACCAACATCATACCCACTAAATTTTGGTATTTGAAAAGAATGAAGATGTAAAAGCTAGGCAATGATTTTTGCAAAAAGTGATTTTCTAAGAACAAAGGCATGTTTTTGCAAGCAGTTCCCGAAGCCTGTCCCAGCGCTGCCTCCCCGCTCATGGAGGATCCATCTTTCACAGGGGGTTGTGGGGACCAGGAAGTAATGGTGCACTTGAGAACCATGTCCTCGTTTGCTCTGAAGTTTTTCAGAGCCAGGAAGCAATGCACCTGAGAGCATTCTGGAGGGCACATTCTTTTCTTCCTGAAGTTCAGAAGAAACTTTTATGCACCTTCATTTGCCGGTTTGACTCCTCAGTACAAAAGCCCCTGGTTATTTCTTATTAAGTCTCTTAAATCCTGATGCAGTGGCTGTGCATATAAATGTTCCTTCTTCCCAGTAAGATGCAATCCCTTGCTACAAGAAAAACATTCAGAGCTCTGAGAACCTTCTGCAGGCCCTAGGTAGGGAAACAATCTTCAGAAAACAAGGATTTGCTCTACAATTTCAATTTCTCAACAAGAAAGAAAACTTTATTTTTGAGTATAATAGCAATAAACACAGCTGGCCCTCCATACCCATGGATTCAACATCTGCAGATTCAACCAACCATAGTCAAAAGTGCGGTATTGGAAAACAATTGCAGCTGCAGATTTCTTCTCTTGCCATCGCTGCCCACAGCACCACATAATGACCAGGTCAGTGACTCTGCACTGTGCTAGGTGTCGGGTCATCTGGATATGACTTAGAGGTGCGTAGGTGATGCACCTTTCCATGGAAGGGGTTGCATTCACAGAGTTGAGTATCCTTGGGGTACTGGTTGTGTCCCCACAGGTCCAAGGGGCAATCACACATAATGTTGCTAGGTAACTTCAGGTGCTCAGAGTTGCACAGAACCCAGGTGATCTCCACATGCATGCTTGGCATGAAGTACATCTGTATTCCAAAGTAGATATTCCCAAGTGGGGAAAAATAGTAATCAGTGACTTCAATCAAGAGACAGGGAACCCTTGGATTTTCCAGCTCAGATACTTCTGTCTTCATGCACACCACTGACCTGCCATCGGGGAAGTTTGTTCTCCGAATCTCAAAGCCTACAGCAATGCCCTGTGCTTCTTCCTGTCCATCGCCTGTCCCTCTGTCAGTCTAACCGTTGCACACAGTGCCTCTTACATTTAGAAGTCTATCGGTCATTCTGAAGCTTCCAGTAACTCTCCCATTGTTTCAAACCCCTGCTGCGGTATGTTTAGACGCGGCTGGGAGTCTCTGGTGTCCTCCCAGGAAAGGACACTTTTACCCCCTCCCCACTCTGCTCAAACCGGGGTTGGCCAAGCCTGTCTCTGCAGCACACGACTGAAGTGATGCCAGGCAGTCCAGACTCTGCCACAGGTTGTGACTATGTGTTGAGGTCTCAGCCCCAGACAGCAGCTCCTCCTCCTGTGAGGATGTCACACCCATCCCAACAATCACCTGTGCTGAGCACCATAAGCTATGCGTGACCCACCCAGTCCACCAGGCTCCACGGCCTGGCCAGAGCACTCTGAGGGAGCCAGCGGACCCTGGGGAACCAGCACACTCTGGGGAGCCAGCGGACACTGGGGAGCCAGCGGACCCTGGGGGAGCCAGATCCTGCTTGGGCCTGCAGCAGGCAGTCGCAGACACCAAGCCAGCTTGACCGCCCCTGCTGACTACTGCTGCTGTCCACTGAACACTACCCTGCACTAAGTGGCAGGAACTTCCTACAGCACCACCAAGCTGGCAACCAGGGGACCGTGCAAGTCGGGGACCATGCAAGTTGGAGACTGTATGCTTCAGGACGCGACTATTGATCACCCCATACAAAATGCTTTCTCATCCAGAAGCAGGTTTCAAACTCTCATACCAAGGTCTATTCCCATGTCTATGCCTTTCTTGCAACTCTTTCCTAATTGCTGATCCTTTCAAATTAAATTATTTTGGAACAATCCTTAAAAACTGAATTTTTCATTACTTCTTTTAATAAGGTCAAATATTTTACAGTACTTTAATTGAAACACAGTTGAAACCTTTTGTACTCTCCACATATTGAACTCTGGTAGAATCTTAAATTTTAGTAATTTTGATTTTAGTGAAGACCCAGAAACAAAGTAATTTTAAACTTTTTTATTTATCAATTTATAAAAACACATTCTATAAGCCCAAATATATGCTACCTCACAGAATTCAATAAATCAAGAGTACTTGAATTTATATGTAGCAGTTGATATTTTAGCATTTTGATTTTGTAAATTAATTGGATGCCTCCTTAACGCATTTATTAAGATTAATCCTATTTATGTTGAGTCTAATTTACTCATTTTAACTGCTAACTGTAGGTTACCTAGATAAACCAAGATATCAGGTAAGTAGTTAACAGTGCATGTTTTTCCTGTTGAAGAAAAATCCTAGAAGCAACGGAAATTACATTTTAAACATTTTACAAAAGCCAACACTTTGGCCATAACAGTGGTCTATCTTGCGTTTTGGATACAACTCTTGCTGCTGTTCTGCCATTGAGTTATTTTAAAATAGACATTTTTTTTCTTTCTTTTCCCCTAGGTACCTGGAGTAAAGATAAACATTCAGTAATATGGCGATATGTTGGTTAGCAATATTGACGTCATTTTTACCTTTACCGATTTAGATTATGCCCTTTTGTTGAAGTTTATTTAAGTCACGTTAACTAAAAGGCATTTAGGACTATTTATTAAATTTAGGCATACTCATTTATCTACAAGCAAATTGGTAAGCACAGAACATAGAACAGACAGGAAACGGATGTTGTAGCTTTTTAGCAGAACTCCCCAGGGAGGAGGTGATAGCTGAGATACGTATTAGAGTCTCCATTAGATTCCACCCTTTACAAATGACAGCCTATCACAAAGCTTTATATTACGACTAAGACAGCATGGGACTGCAAGTCAGGACCTGTCCAGACTTCATAGCACTAAGCCTTGGAGCCAGAGTCGTTCAGGCATATTCTCAAGAGCTAAAAACCTTGTTTCCCCCTTTGGGAGTTCCTGACATTGGTGCCTCCCGTGTTCCACCCTGCACTGGTGTTGCGCACTGAGAAAAGGACTCTCTTCGCCCATCTCCAGCTGTTCCCCTCGCAGGGACCTAGGTCCTCTTAGCCTTAGGGGTTTGGTATAAACCCCTGACCAGCAGCTTCCACCTGGACGATGGTTGGTGGAATGCTATCTTAGAGGAGGCACCAGGACCCACTGATGGGGACCCCACATTCGCTTTGGCCCTTTGGCTGGGTCAGAATCCTTCCACTGTCCATCTCATGCACACTCTGACACACGCTGTCACACAGACATGGTCACATCAGAATTTCCATGCCACCCGTATCCCCAAATCCCAAAACCAAAAAAGGGGATCACAGTTTTACCTCTGCTTACTGACTCTGAACAGAGACTAATTGGGTGATCCCCTGGGTTCTTTTCAGACCAAATCCTTCCGGAGATTACTCAGGGCCACTCAGAGGCTGATCAAGCCTCTTTTCCACCTGCTTAGGCCTTTAAGGGAAAGTCAGGTGGCTACCTAGTGGACCTAGGTCCTACTTGTCCAATGGGTGGTGCTCCAAGTTCCCTATTCCTGGCTCTGTTACCTCATGGGCGCCATTGTGCCTCAGGGCAACTACCCACACCAGATGAGCAGCCTCCCCAACAGGCAAAGTCACCTATGCTGAACCAAGGGGAAGCCCCATCCTTCAGCGTGCTAGAGAAGCTCGATCCAAGGCAGGGGAGGCAAAAAGCCATCTTAACTCCTCCATCCCGGCAGAGTCACCAAGAAATGTTGCATGGCATATGAGGCAAGGACACCAGAGGAATATTCAGGAGGAAGGCTTAATTCTGCTGCAGCAGGTTCAGAGGACCTGTAATCTGTACATGCCCTTTAGGAGATTATCAAGCACACTTAATGCTTGCTAAACACTGATCGTTTACTAGCTAAAGGTCACACAATTATTGGTTATCAACAAAATGGAACAAACAAGGTTGTTCTTAAATTCCTTGCAGAAAGCCCCTCACACTTCTTGCTGCCTCTACCTCACTGGGACGCTGTGTCTTGGTCCTGTCTCCTGCTTCAAGATGAGGCCAGCAGTTGAAGCACCCACCAGAACCCTGACTGCCTCAGGTGCATTTCAACTCCCAGGGGTCGTTTCAGAGACTCAGAGCTGTGACTCTTATAGAAGCCGGAAGCATGGGAACAGGCATTCCCTGTTATAATTACAGATCTGATACTCTATAGTTGACAAACTGGAATATTTTATCCAGCCTGGGGCTTTTATTTTCACTTGCCACTACAACTGTTCAGTTTGAACATAGGTGATGTATCAGCGTATCCCCTGTGCATCTTCCCTTGGCCTTGGTCCCATCCCTGGGGACCTCAGGCGGGAGGTGCTCCAGTGGAGGTGAAGCCCAGCAGCCCCTAGAGCCATCATTGACATGACTTCCCACATATTTCCAGGCCTCAACTAGCTTTTTAAACACCTCACTCATTGTCCCTTGTTTTAATTCCAAAACTCTATGTCCACCTGCCTACTTGACATCTGTGAATATGAATAAATACCTAAGAGTTTAGATACTTAAAATCATGCTCATCTATTGACCCCAAACACTTATTCTTTTGTGGTTAATATGCAGCAGAATTTTCAGTGGTAAGCCTTACATAATAATTTAATAATAATTTTTCAAATTTAGAAAAGCTAAAGCTGTCTACCACAAAACTGGTAGGAATGTTAGAAATCTCATTTAAGTTCAAAGCACGCCAGAATCTCAGCTTATTACAATCTATTTTTTGGATCCTGCCTATTTGAAATTCAAATACTATCTTTATCACTGGGTTTACATATGCCCTAACAAATACTTGGTATTTTTCCCTTGTGTCTCAGAGGATACTTGAAATTCAACAGATTAGAACAAGAAGAACTTTTTTCACTTCATAGAAAGTAAGACATAAAGCAGAAATAAGACACTTGCTTTCTGAAAACAGGAGTTAACCACCTAGGTAAGTTTCCTAACTTTCCTAGTAAGAACACAGGCAATTCCCTGTATTATTCTTCTTAAAAATGAAAAGAGGAACCAGCAAAGCTTTGTTCTAATTCCCAAATTTCTTCAACTTGTAACTCAGAAAATACACCACAGATTTGGTATTTAGGTTTCCTTAGAAAGATCTTCCTTTGTTTGATCCCAAGAGCAAGCTTTCAAAACCAGTCCCGAGAAACAGGGATTGTCCAAGTTCTCTGTTACACAAAATCAGAGAAAACTTCATTGAAAGACATTTTGCACACCACTGTTGAGGCCTGGGCTGGTGGCGAAGGAAGCTGAGCTCATGGTCGTCCCTGGTGAGGTCAAGGCAGGAGCCCTGTGGTCAGACTCTGCTCTCCAGAGAGCTCAGCCCTTCCCAACAGTGATGAGAGCTCCTCGGAGACCCACTGTGTGCTCCTCCAGTTCCTCACATGGCAGCCTTTAAGGCAGCATCACGTTGCCTTGTCATGGGCAGAGACCTGACTCTGGGGACTCCACTAATCAGGTCCAGTCATCACCCTAAAACCCAGACTGGAAAGGCAATGGTAGAAAGCAGGGACAGCGCTGTCAGGGCAGCTACAGGAAAAGGGGCGCCCATGCCCCAGGCCTGCGCTGTGAGGTTTCACAGAAGGGGGGTGAGGGCAAGCACTGGGGCTGGAACAGCAGGGACCCTTCTCAGCTGAAAGCTGGAGACATCCTGCCATCCTTGTCTCAAGATTGCCCAGGCTGCTTGGGGAGGAGCAGCTTCCTCTCCTCCCAATTTACCCCAGAACTGTGGTTTCTGACTCCAGGGCGACTCAGGGCCAAGGAGAGGGAAGTGTTTCTCCCACATCAGACGCGCAAGCAAGCGTGAGAGTCCAGGTCCTCCCCACGGTCACAGGCGAAGCCCATTCAGAGGAAGAGCGCTCCTGGGAGAGTGCTTCTTCACAGAGTGGGCTTCATTTGGGAACTGTGAATGGGCCTGGACGCCGCTGGGCCTCTGGGCAGCAAGGTGCCAGGCAGACCAGCCACAGAGCAGAACCTCCTGGGAAGCAAGGTGAGCACCGACCCGCAGGCGACCTCACACACTCCTGCCAGCAGAAGACCCTCGGCCCAGGGCCTCCCAGCTCCCCTGCACACTGCTGAGGTGAAGACAGAGCCTTGGCAAAGGTGACCTTCTCCCTGGGACGCTCCCCCAGGTCTGCCTGGACCACTCAGGCTCACAAACCATGAGTGTGAACCTGGATCCAGCCAATGCAGTTGCTCCTAAGAAACCTCCCTGAGACCCGGACAGTCAGCACCAGGGTCCCTCCCGCAGGCCCCCACCCCATGTGTTCTCGTTTCTCTTCATTCCTTCTCAACATGCTTCTTATAAATGCATGTTACAGGCGTCTTCAGGTGAAAACATGACTGAGGGCCTCTGAGTCCAAAAGTATCTCTTGCATTTGCACCCTGGAAAGATCTTTCATTGAATAAAATTTGAACTTCCACTTGCTTCTTTTAATCCTTACACATAATCTCCGCTGTCCGCACCCCCAGGTTACTGTCAAGGGCGCCAGCAGTCTGCTATCATCCTTCCTGTGTGTCCATGCCTGCTTTCCTGACGCCTCCTCCTGGAGGCCCTCCTGCCACCCTTTCCACAGGGGCACCCACAGGTGACCAGGTGCAGTACCCTCCTTCCCTCCCTGTGTAGGGCAGGCAGATTTCCAAGGCCACCAAAGAGACAGCAGGGACTGGAACACGAGAAACCATTCCCTTACTTCAACAGATTCCAGTGTGCCCAGGATTCTCCCCTTGAGTTTGGCTAACTGACATTCTGGAAATGCCCACCGTACTTTCTCATCTATTATGAGTCCCCGCTTCATTTGGGGGAAAGTCTGGCACCTCAGGCTTCTCTGCCATTCCCTGGAGATCCAGCCCTCTGACGCGCCCCGCTTGGAATCACGCGTCGGCCATGGAGAAATGACTTCAGGTCTGTGTGACTGTGGCTTAGATGACACCCACATGCTGTCACCCAACACACTGGGGCCCCAGCAGCTGCCTCTGGACCAGCTCCAAGCCCCTTGCACAGAGCCATCCTCCTTCTGATGGGGGGTGGAATAGGGGGGACTGCTAGGTCGATGTCCAGGAGAAATCCTTCAGACAGCTAGAGAAGAAGGGCCTACAAGGCTCCCTGCCCATCACCTCTTCCTCTGAGAGGACCCGAGTGACTTCACGGGCATTACAAGACCACCTTTCTCCAGGACACCAGGTCTTCCCAGGACTGCCTCCTTCCTCTCCGTGCTTTGGAGGGGCCAAGCCTCAGTCATCTGGCCCTTCAGGGAATCTCTGACTGCATGCAAACACCCTCCATGCTGTGAGTTCCCCTGTGCACACTCATTATCTGTGTGTCATTTTCTCCAACCGTTTTCCCTCTGCTCCTTCTGGAAACCTCAGGGTGGGTGGGGCTGTTCCCTCCCTTTACCCTACGCAGCCTGGCTGGCGGAATCCTGGAGTCATTTTTGTTTTCAGAGTCACTGTGGGTCTAGGCAACTCTCTCGGTCATCTCACTGCTGATCCTGTAGAAGCGTCCACTTCTCCTGCACAGAGAGCACATCGACTCTATTGTGCAAGACCTGGAGCTAACGCGTCTGGTCCCAGATCCCACGCTTGGGATGCGTCAGCTTTAACAGCTGGAGTAAATCTATCTTATTTACCATTCATGATCTTTCAGTCTTTCTGAAAGTGTACAAGTATGATAAATTCTAGTTCCCTTCAAGCCCCTTTACTGCCAGCAGTATAGGCAGAGAGAAATGTATTTTCTCATTAATTTCACATTTAAGAAAAAGCCTTCTTAAGTGTTGATGGCAAAAGGTGACAAGATGCAGCGCTATGTACAAGACTCCTCTGCGGAATTGAAGGGATTTTCTCAAAATAACAGCAATACTTAGATTCTGCTCATCACAAAGATCACCGGGAAGAATTCAAGCCATGCAGCTACGTCACAGTTGAAGCAGACACGGAACATTGGCCGTGTGTTCGTCTCTGCTGTGCGGATGCAGCAGTGGGCCTGCAGCCACATCCCTGTACCAGGTCAGGACACACGGAGTTTTTCCCTGCCTGGGAGCTCCCTGGCTGTCCTGCGCTACCATGGCCCAGCTGGGCCCTGGGCAAACCTAGCTGACTTCCCGAACCCCAATTCCTTACTTTTAACATGGAAATGCAGGTTCATGTTCGCGCACGCTGACTCGATGGGTGTGAGCAGGGACTCCAGAGCGACTAGCGCTCTGCATGCCTACCGTGGCCCTCAGGCCTTCTTGGTTTGCACACCCACTTGTCAGGAGATGTTACACACTTGGAGCCACTCTGGAACTGTGTCCCTAGTGTCCATCAAATGAATCCAAATATACTAAGAAAAAATGTCCCATGAAGAGACCAAGTTAATCCAACATAGTGTCTGTTAGAGGATTGCAACATCTCATCCTCCATTTCACGATTGTTTGTCTTAAATGGCCTCAAAAATCAAGTTTTCCCTAATTAAACAGATAAAGCCTGTTTTCAAATAAGATATATTCTAATAAGCAAATTAATTTAGAAGTTCACCCTGTTCTGGGGTCTATTTTCCTAGATGAAAGTAATTGTGAGGCCCTTTTGTGTCTGTCACACGAAGTTCCATTTTAAAATCTACAATTTCGTTTCATATGATTTAATATTAAACTTTGCTGTAGCTTGCAGGAACATTTAAAATGGATTTGTGCTGACCATCATGCTACCGCTCCAAATAGTAAAAGAAGCAGTCTTCCTCCCACGCTTGCTTCGTGTGTTTTTACTTCCTTCTGTAACAAGAGCCTGATCAAGGCCACTCCTCCTCCAAGACCACCCTACGACACACACCGTCGTGGAGACTCAGCAAAAGTGCGTCCATGTGAGAACCTTCTGCGTTCTCAGCTGCCCCAAGTCCCAGCGGCGACCACAATGAGGAGGAGCGTCAATGCAGGCTGGCCTCCGCCTCGAGGTCCTGAGAAGAGCACAGCTGGCCGTTCTGTGGGCGAACCCCAGCTGCAGTCTTCTCAGAAGCCTGCATTTCAGGGAAACTGAATTGGGCTTTGAAGATTAGGCAGCAAGAGCAAGGAGTTGGTTAGGACAATACATGCACGGAGATGTGACCAAGCGGGAACACAAGGTCAGCAAGATGGTGGACTGTTCTGACGGACAGCTTCAGGACACTCAGCACCATGCAGAGCCCACACCAGCCGGGCCACTCGGCCAGGGTGACTGGGGAGGGGTGGCTTAGCTGAGTCTGCTCAGCTGGAAGCCCTGAAACGAGGACCGTGGAGACTCCTGCAGGCCGGCAGCTGAGCTGGAGTTGGCACAGCCACTGTTCAGGTGGCCAAGGAGCAGGGTGAAGTGCCTGAGAGCCCAGGTAGAGATGTGGGCTCTGCAGAGTGAGAGCATCCCTATGGGAGCCACACCAAAAACTTTCCACAGACCCAACTCAGAACTGGGCTCACATAGTAGACCTATGGGCTAGAGCATTGCTTCCAGTGCAAGGCAGAAAAGCTCTGTAAAGAAAAGGCACATTTATGAAGGACGTTTTCGTGTGGAAGGTGTCCTCTCTTCTACAGGAACAGCTTGACCCCTGCAATGACTCCCTTCTGCACAAGACGGGTCCGAGGCCTTCCTGGGCCTTCCATAGCCCACCCAGGAGCCAGGCCCCTCCTCCCCAGTTCCTGCTCACTTCACCAGCCCTGCGCAGGGCAGGCCGCCCACGTTTCCTGGCTGACTCCTTTGTGTATGTAAGTTATTAAATATGTATATTTCTCTTATTAATCCACCAAGTTAATTTGCAGGGACTGAGCGCTAAGCCTAGGAGGAAGAAGAAAAGCTTTGCTCCTCTACATGGGGGATTCCAGAGTCAGTAGGGAGCCCCACAGGAAACAGAATGCAGGGGGTGCGGGCCCTAAGTTGGTAACTGGAATGGCAGCAAGGAGAACTAGAATTCCCTTACGTTGCTATGGAAAGTTAGGACTGTCCTTGTACAGATGAAATGCTTGGGAAAAAAGCACTTCTCCCAAGTTTCAAACTGTGAAGCCCTGCAGAGCCAAGCCCGTGCAGGCTATTATCACCCTCTTTAACCCACTTTGGGATGATTTGGAAATGGGTACCCCAAATCTTGAGTGCTGTGCTAATTCAGTTGGTGTATCCAACAGCCCAAATGCAAAGCATCTACTTCTGTCACTTATCGAGCCACCAACTGCTAACAATACTCAATAAATATCCCACAGTCCAGGATAGTCACTGCGGGAGAATCAAAGGAATGAACCACAGTCGTGCTGTCAGATGCCTTGTCCAAGGGACGTGAAGGCCTCCAGCCACAGGTCTCTGAGCCCCTTGGGTGTGCACTGGGACTTTCCCTGGAGTTGATAAAGGCAGGAAAGATGGCCCCACCGCAGGCTCCCTGCACTCCAGCACCCCCTCACTCTTGTCTGCTCTGCTTCCTCCATCCTTCATCCACTCTGCCAGGCCCAGCCCACTTCCCTGCTGGAGCTGGGGCTGGAGGAAGCTCCAAGATACTGTTCCACAATACCAGAAATGGACACAGTCCATACCCCAGGTGCCAGGGCCATGAGGAGAGACTGAAGACGTAGGACCTGGAAATCATGTGAATTTGCATGTGGCTGCAGGGGCCCCTTCCTAAGGTCATTGCACACTAGGTGATCTGTGGCCAGTATGGCTTCAAAGCAACTGAAGCAAAGATCACAGCACTCCCCAGCTAACAGGAGGGAGAGAAAGAGAAAGGCAGGAGGAAGGAATGGTGGGTGAGGGAATTTCAATGTTGATTTGAAGAAAACTGGAGATCCTTCCATCTCCTTCAGATCCCGAGACTACTGGCCCTTGTTTCCTGACAGGGACTGAGGACATTCAGTGTGACTTGGAGCAGTGCTGAGCAGCATCGAGCTTGTACTTCAGAACTTGGGGTCTTCACTGAAGGCTGAATGCTTGGAGAGACCCTTGCACCATGCACATTGTCCTTGATTCTTCACACCGCAGCTGTAAGGCAGACTGTCCATCACCTGAAACTTGAATCCAGTCTCCCCATTCACTCTAGATGTTGGGGCAGAGCCTCAGAGGGCATCAAGTGGAAACCCAGAGCCCTGGGGGAACTCAGCACCTAAGCCTGTGACTAGATTTTTGACCCAAGGCAGGGCCAGTGCTGCTGCTGAGGACACCAGCGGTGGCCTCTGAGAAGCACCCTCACTGAGCAGGAAGGAGCAGTAGCTCCAGAGCCCCAGGCCAGGGAAGCTTGGGAGGTCACAACTAGATCTAAGAAGGTTCAGGGACACCATGATCAAATGCACAGTGTCCTGCACCCTTGAAGTCACAGACTGGAATCATCGACTCCCTACATATTTCCAACAATGCAGTCAATTTCTTTCCAGATTAATGATGACCCAAAAAAGTTTATTCTACAGCACAAGTAGGCTATTTACCTATCTCAAAAATAGATAATCCAGAATGCATGCACAGTTTCTCACGTGAACTCCATACACTGACCAGTACATTAAGATGCTATTAAAAGTGGCAGGGAGAAAGCAAACTGAGCAGGAGAGGTGGACCGCAACCTTAGAATGAGCCCTCTGACACTAGCAGATAAGGTATGCAAACTTGCTCTGGCATCTGCTCAAGAAACACTGAGTAGTTGTGTGTGTTAGGTTTGGTGACTAGTGTTAGGGACACACAAAAAAAGATGTTATCCACAACCTCAAGGTATCTTTCCTGGTGATACAGGATCTGCGTATCTGTCATCTTTCCTGCCTCCCTCCCTCCATTCTCCCTTTCCTCCTTCCTTTCTCTCCATTTTCTTTCCTTTTCCTGATTCCTTTCTATCCATTCATGGTCTCTCAGCCTTGTCTGTCTGTGTGTCTGCTCTATCTGCTCAAATAGCACAGGCT
Organism: Aplodontia rufa; assembly: GCA_004027875.1. NCBI lineage: Eukaryota > Metazoa > Chordata > Mammalia > Rodentia > Aplodontiidae > Aplodontia > Aplodontia rufa. Next base: position 48,091 of record PVKS010002152.1, read on the forward strand.
GTTGAGTGGGGGCAGTGAGAGCAAAGAACAAGCCATCGAGTCTGCAATACATAAGGGAAGAGCAGACCGCACTTTCTACGTGGAGTTGCATAGCTCGTCTGCACTGGGTGCAGAGCTGTGTAGTGCTGTGTTGCGTGATGCACGAGAGATTGAGAAATGAGCACATGGAATCCAGGATGGGTTTGTCCCTCGTCACTCTCAGTGGGAGCACTGAGGGCTCTCCTCATCTACAGTCTGGAAAATCGACCTAGGAGGGGTGAGGAGGGTCTGGATATTCTCCCAGCCCTGAAACCAGGAACACCTGAAGCTAGGTTCACTCCCAGCTTCTGCTGATGGAGAACTACTTAGGTTTGGCTACCTCCATCTAAAAATGTCCCAATCTGAATTCTAATTAATCAAAATTATACTAAGAGCAATTTGTTATTAGCATTTATTAATAAAATTTGCAAGGTGAGAAAGATATCAGATTTGTTATGGAGATTATTCCCTGTGGTGAGGATCATAGCCACATGCATTCAGGTTAAATCTCTGAAAACCATCTGGAATTCACCCCAGAAACCTTTACCTCCAGCACCTGGGGTCACCCTCTGCTTGCCTCCCCTGCTCATGCTGAGAGACAGGTGACTAGCACCTCCCCAGAGCCTCACGAAGATGATCCTCTTCAGTTGCTGGGCACAAAAGCACTGGCAAAGAGGTCACTTAATGCTCCCAGCTGCTCCTTGGCACAAATAGCCCAGGGTCTAAACTCAACAAGCACGGCACAGCAGAGCCAGGGCAGTGCAGGAGCACCACGCGGGGCTGCCCACAGGAGCTGATGGTGACATCCCGGGTGGACAGCACAGGACCCGTTGCTTCCAGGAGGAGAGCAAAAATAAAACATATGTAAAATAAAATAGACCAGAGAACACAGCTCATCTGCACTGGAGGGCAGGAGGTTCAGGTCTCCAGCGACACGGACTCCCCTGAGCCTCCCCATGCACCTGCGCTCTATGCTCAGAACACATTGATGCCCTGGCTCCATTTCTAAATAACATCCTTCCCTGCTCAATATTTTATGCGCTGCTCAGCACAAAGAGGCGATGGTTAGAATATTAAACGCCAGCCCCTTTCCTGTCTAAGGCACATGTGGGAACAAACCTTTGAAGAGACTAATAAATGACATAAATTCCAGGTGCCTGAAGTCCATTTGGAATGTGCAATGCTTGAATCTCCCTGTTTCCTTTTCCGTTTCATTTGTGAAACACCTAAAACAACTTTTCAATGAGACGTACTCAGAACAGGAGCAGAGTGTCCAATAGGAGCAGAGTGGGCACGGATGCCTCACTCATTAACACAGCTGTTCCCTCGGTGCTCACTGGCTGCCCTCCAAATGGATGAGTCCCCAGAGAGAGTGGGTTTCAGCAGTGGGCAGTCACAGGGGGTCCACGTCCTCATGGGCTTGCTGACCAGCAAACGAAAGGGTTGTTGCTTAATTCCCCAAGCACACGAACAGGGCAGGTTCTCAAAAGACATTCAAAGACCTTATTAAAATGCACTTTGGAGGGAAATTGTGCTCAGATGGACCTATTAGGGGCACATGGGATACAGCTGGCAGGAGATGGGCAGGTGAGAACAGCATTCCAGGAGGGGGTGACAGCAGGTTCAGAGGACATGGGTCAGGAGGGTGGACTCCTGACCAAGAGCTTTGGGAGGCCTCTGGTTCCAGCAGGACTTCTTAATTGTCACACAAGTGAGGACTGACAATTTGGAGACATTGTGAAAAAGAGATTTTTCTTGCTTTTCTTATTTTTATTTTTTGCAGTACTGGCCATGGCCTCACAGGACACATGCATGTTCAGCCCCTGAGCCCGGTAGATGGAAGGGCATGGGGGGGGTGGAAACGTAGACACCCCCTTTCTGTCGCAGATCTACAACAGTGCAGCTCAGCAGCAGCAGCAGCAGAGGCAGACGCAGGAAGCAGTTGGAGTCAAAGGCTTCCATGTGATTTATGTGCTTAATTAAAGGCTTATAAGCATTCGTTAAGAAGTTGCACAAATTGTCTTTACTCTTCACATCTGGGTTATTTACACATAAACCTTGTGTTTATGGAAGGAAATGGAGGCATTCCATCATGTTGCCAGACTGCGGGAGGGCAAGTGTGCAGCGCCCTCTGGTTGGAACTCACTCCTAGTGACCCTGGGAACGTGGTCAGCGCACTCACACATCCATGTTTGCCTCAGCTTTGCTGGGGTGCCAGAGTTGGTTCTCAAAGGGTGGAGGTTGGCCACCTCACCTGGGCAGCCACTCTCGGTGAGCCCACTTTGAAACAATGCCACCCACCATCCAGATGGAAAGGTCAACTGTGAGTGGCAGTCATGGACCAAGAACTCAGCTGCCCCTCTCACTCTGGAGTAACAAAGCCACACTAGATCTCTGCTTCCATTTTGAAATCACCCCATGGAGAAGCCACAGAGTCTTTCCACCCATATTCTGCACTCCACCTTCTGCTGTGTGCTGGTTGTCAGGGCTGGCACACACTTGCCACACGTGCAACGAGCCCTCATGGTTCTGTGGAAAGCACTCACCTTCAAAACCACTGCCCTCTCCCAGATCACACATCTATGCCTTCTCCAGAAACCAGTTGATGTCCTCATGCTGAGGGGAAGTCACATGAGCAGAGGGTGGGGTACATTAACAAGCCCTGGAGGTCCGGTTGCATGGCCTGAGATCCTGGGCCAGAGAGCATGGTCAGAACCACCTGCTCTTGGGCTTTGCCGAGCAGACTTTGAAAGTTCCCGAGCAGCATGGAGTGTCTTGTCACAGGGAGCTTCCTCTCCTGAGCATGTCCTATTTCATATGGCAAAGTGTTCCCACACTCAATGGAAGAACCCAAGAGCTGAAGAAGTCTAATGCTGGCTGGAAGCACAGAGGGAGAGAAATAGGAGCCGGTTTTAAAAAGCTCAGAAATAGAAATGGGAAGGATTGGAAGAGAGAAGACGTGCGTGCGTGAACACAGATGCAAGGCAGTGTTTGCATTTTCCTATCAGTAAACATGAGCTTGCGTGTCTAAGAAGCTCAAAGCTCATTCGTGGTGCAGACACTCAGCAAACTAAAGCTAGAAAGACACCTTGAACATGTTACAGAGAATCTCAAGTGATCCTGATCCACATCAGAGCTCACGGGGAGAAGTGGGAAGCCTCTCACGAAGGTCAGGACCGGAACTCCAGTCTCACCTCAATCCCAGGCAACATCTCCTGGGAAATCCTGGCTAATGCAAAAACACAAGGAAAGGGGGAAAGGGTTACAAATTGGGATGGAATAAATAAAACTGTTCTGTTTCTAGGTGACATGAATATTGCTGTATAACATAAAGAACTGTACAAAAAACTCAAAGGAATGGCCAAGGAACCACTCCCAGACAGATAACTAAGCAAGGAAGACTGGGTATGCAAGTTAATATACAACAGCCAAGTTTTCTCCTCTTTTCCATCTTCGTTTGCCCTGCTCAGGATGAAATCCAGCGACTTGAGAATTCTGGGAAAGCTCCCGCCACTCATTCACACCCCAGCCCTGCGTGTTTCTATACTTCCACACGTACAACCAGAGTTGACATTAAAAGCACAACACTACTTATGTGGCACCAGAAGAACATAATATTTAGGTACAAATCCATTAAAATTTGTAAAAGATCCATAGTAGGAAGGCCACAGTTTTCTTATAGAGAAAGCCTAAGCAGGGGCTGGGGTGGTGGCTCTGCAGCTATGGGGCTTGCCTCCCATGCACAAAGACATGGGTTCAAACCCCAGCATCAGGTACACCACAAACAGGAGCAATAAAATCCAAATAAGAAACCTAAATAAAATTGATGATCTCTTTCTCTCTCTCTCACTGTCCCCCTCTCTCTTAAAAAAAATGTTTAAAGAAAGGAAAGAAAAAGCCTAAGAAGGTCTAAATAAATGGAGCTGGAGCGATTTCCCACTGTACTCCCAAGGAAAAAGGCAATGTCCCCAAGATGCCAGTCCTTCCTGACTTGCTCTGCACGCTAAGGCCATCCCAATCAATACCTCAGCACACCATTTTGTGGATAAACGATGCTGGCTCTAAAGTCTATGTGGAGAGGCAAAGGACTCATGTCACCAGCATGATGTTGACGGAAATGAGCGGTCAGGGGACAGACACCACCCAACGTGAAGACTGAATCTTACGCCACTGTGAAGGCAGCATGCATTAGAGGCAATAATAATGGATGAGCAGAGCAGAATCAGCAGCCTTTGCTGTGCACGGGACATTGTTTGACGCATGAGAACACAGGCCATATCCTGGCAGCAAAAGACAGCCAAGAAAGGACTGTGTTCCAACTACACAAAGCTCTCTCGAAGCTCAAGGACAGGCAGATGAACCACACAGCTGGAAAGCGAAGAGCAGAGATGGACACTTCCCCAGAGGATGCACCCAGAAAACAGCCACAGAAATGTTGTGCACACTCACCAGCCACGTCATTAGGCAGCTCCCAGCCAGTAACAGGGGCAGCACTGTACACCTGCCAGAATGGACCAAGTCCGAATGCCCACAGCACTGGACACTGGTGGAGACACGGGGCGGGGGAGCCCACGCTCTGCACTGCAGTCCTGAACACTGTCTCAGCCACGCTGGAGGGCAGTTTGCTGGTTTCTTATAAGCACACTCCCATCACGTGACCCAGCATTTGCCCCCTTTGTATTGACACAAAGGAGCTGAGAGCTTATGTGCACACAAAACCTGCTGATGGCAGCTTCACTCATGATTGGCAAAAGATGGAACCAACTGAGATGTCCCTGCAGGGGATGGGTTCAACAATGGAAAATTATTCATGACAGAAGAAATGAGCTATTAATCCACAAGGGGATGGTAAAACTTAAACTCCTCACTGGGGGAGAGAATCCAATCTGGAAAGGAGGCAACCATGAGCTGTGCTGGCTGGGAGATGTCCCCAAGCTCCTGTGAGTGCAGGAGTGTCCAGAGGTGACCAGTTTGGATCGTGAGAGCTGTAACCCCATAGCTGGAATGGACTGACTGGGAGGTAACTGTAGGCAGGTGAGGCTCGCCTGGAGGAGTGGGGTCACTGGAGCATGGCCCAGAAGGTTGCGTACTCCCTGCGGCCCCTTCTCTGCTTCCCAAGCCCACCAGTAGCTGAGCGGTTTTCCTCCACTGCGCCCTTGCACACCACTGCTCTGTCTCACTGGGGACCCAAAGCAATGCAGGTGGCCACTTATGGACTGAGACCTCTAACACTGAGAGCCAAAGTAAACTCTAAGCTGTTCACGTTGGGCTTTTTGGTCACCATGAGGCAAAAGCTGACTGGAACTTGGATTCCAGCTACTGACATCCTGCAGAAAGGCAGAGCTCTAGAGAGAGCTGAATGCTCAGCGGGTGTCAGGACCATGATGTGAATGACAGGTGAGCACACAGGGTTTGCAGGGCACTGACGTTATTGTCAGTTGATAGGCTAACACTACACGCGCATCCATGTGCCCTTGACCAACCCATGCAGCACACTGCACCATGAGTTAGTAGCCACCCAGCGTGAGCTGCCCAGGGCCTCCTGTTGCTCCACCCCGTGTAACAAATGTCCACTTCAGGGTGGGATCTGAATATCAGGGATGTGAGGACCTGCACTTCTGTTTAATTTTTCTATAAACATAAAACTGCTCCCAAAAGAAGCCCATCAGTTTTTTTTAAAGATGTAAAACTTGCTTTTATCTCTGCAAAATATTTTTTTCTCAAATGAGATATTCTTGGTATATTTTGCAGACTTAAGACTATTGCATACATATTTAAACTTCTGTAACCAAATCCCATTTTAAATAGAATAAAGATAATTTTCTAAGGTACCCCTTTTTTCTTTCTGAAACCATTTTCACAGTTCAGAGGATCTTAGATTGAACGTATGAAATTCAATTCGTCTGTAAGTCTAAATTTACGAAAGTGGATAGGGAATGGCCCTTAGAAACAATGGGAGGGGTTGAGGGTAAGGCAAAGGCCAGGAAGTCAGCACACTGTGCTCCAGTGCATGGCAGATGGCACGACACATGACACAGCCACTGCTAGCCACTGCGCACACACCACAGAAGACTGGCTTGTGACAAGAATCTGAAAGTGTAGCATTATCGTGGAACTCACAAAGTTTAGCATGCACCAAATGACGAAAAGTCTGCATTGATCCTAAATCCACAAAAGAAAGCAGCCTCAGACAGAGCCTCCGTTATCTTCCCACTGCTCAGACGCACGGTGAATGTGCGAAGGCTCATCAGGAAGCAGCAGCATTAGGAACCTGGGGGCTCTTGAAGTTCCTATGTGAGTGTGTGTGTGACCACATGTGTGTGCGTGTGTCTGTGTCCCTGCACAGAGCATGGGTATGTGTGCCTGCACAGTGCATGTGTGCATGTGACTACATATGAGTGTGCACCGTGCATGAGTATGTGTGCCTGTACATGTGTGCCTATGTGTGTATGTGATAATGTGTGTACATGTGATTGTGTGTTTGCACTAATTGTGTGCCTGCACATGTGTGTGCCTGTGTCTGCGAATATATATGTACATATGTGTGCATATGTGACTGTATTGTGTATGTGTGTGCACATGCCTCTGTGCGTGTCTGTGCGTGCATGCATATATGGGTACATATGTGCATGTATGTGACTGTATTGTGTATCTGTGTGTGCACATGTACCTGTGTGTGCCCGTGTGCATGCATATATGAGTACATATGTGTGCATATGTGGCTGTATTGTGTATGTGTGTGTGTGCACATGCCTCTGTGTGTGCCTGTCTGTGTGTGCATATATGGATACATATGTGCACGTATGTGCCTGTATTGTGTATGTGTGTGCACATGCACCTGTGCGTGTCTGTGTGTGCATGCATATGTGGGTACATATGTGCGCATATGTGACTGTATTGTGTATGTGTGTGTGCACATGCCTCTGTGCATGTCTGTGCATGTGTGCATATATGGGTACATATGTGCGCGTATGTGACTGCATTGTGTATGTGTGTGTACACATGCACCTGTGTGTGTGTGAATGTTTTTCTGTTCAGATCCAGGTCTTCTAGGACTCAGAAGACGCAAATGCGAGGTGGAGGGTGGATTTGAACTCTGTGTATGAAGGAACCCGTGGCTGGCGATCTGACTTTGTTCCTTTGCTCCTCAGATGCGCGTCAGGCATGTGCTGAGTGAAGTCTCCTGCTCTGGAGGTGACCTGGTCATGTGCACACTGATCTCTGAAGCTTGCCTCCTGATGGATTAACTACAAACTGAGGATAAAATCTGAGGAATGTTTTCTTAAATGCGTGAATGAGCAGGTAAGAAAGTCAGGGATGCTTACACTTAGAGCACCTGGGGAGAGAGACAGGGCTAAATAAACTACTGAAGCTTTCCTTTACCCCAGGGGTAAACCTGAGAGTTGGTTTCCCTGGTCTAAATTGGAGACCACGCAGTTTGGCACAGGGGGCAGTCATAGCCTTAGTCCTTGCCTGTACTTTGGGACATAAGAAGCAGTATCACAACGCAGGGTGAGCCAGATATGAACCACTGGCCAGTAGCAGTGACATCAGTCCAGGAGGAAAGTGCAGGGGATTCCAGCGTGTGCATCTCTGGTGTGGAGATGCGGCAGAGCCGTGAGAACTTAAACCACAAGACAGTTCAGCCGCCCGTGTGCAGCCCTACTTCTGGTGACGCTAGCACTGAGCTCCAGGCGCCTGTGAGGCAAACTAGGAGGGTGAAGCTAAGAGTGGGAGTGAACTCTGTTCCAAGCTGCGTGGGGCATGTGGCTGTCTGCGCACTGAGGCACCCCTGACTCAGGTGAGGGGCTTCTGCGGCCAGCTGTGCTGGAGCAGGTGGTCCCCAGGCTGCTTCTGATCACTGTCCACTCTCGGTCCTTCACCTGGTACCTTGAGAGCTCCTGTCCCGTTCAAACTGCCACTGGGTGAATATCTCCCCTCTGCATCCCCTTCATTGTGAAACCCTTCTGACCCCCGCCTTGGACCGATCTCTCGGCTCACCTGGGCCCAGTACTGACATTCAGCTGCATGGCTGACCATGCCATCCTCACACCAGGTGTTGGCAGGCGGTTTCATTGGGGGTCTTCTTAAGGGATCAGAAAATGTGAGAGATTTAAACAACCAAGTAAGAGCAAAAGTGCCCGCCAACGTGGGAAAGCCAGCAGGGTGAAACGCTTCACAGCCAAATCCTGGAAAACCGTCAGTGCAGAACGGAACCCTTGAGAATCACACAGCACTGGCTTCATCACACCACCGACCGCCAGTCATTTACAGAATGAAGGACTTCATGCTTTATACGCACTTGAAAGTAATTTTATGGAACATGCGACTGTGCATCTTTGACACTTTCCTTTACAACCTCCCCAGTGCTTCGCTCTCACAGGAAAGCTTGTCCTAAGTGCCTGCTCAGCTCTTCTGTGGTGGGAAATCTGCTCTCAGGGAGCCATCCTAAATAGCCCTTCCAGCGGTCAGTGCAGCCCCTTTCAATGTGAGGGTGACTGCGACCCTGAGCTGGTGAGTTAATGTGGCAGGTGACAGGTGCTTCCCAGCAAGTGGCAGCGTGTCTCAGAGTGAGAGTGACCTGCAACCATTAGCTGGAGCAGTTAGTTGGGGGACAGGTGCTTCCCAGCTAGTGACAGTGTGTCTCAGTGTGACAGTGACTATGACCCTGAGCTGGTGAGTTAATGGGGGGAGCAGGGGGTCCCAGCTAGTGGCAGTGTCACTCAGTGTGAGGGTGACTATGACCCTGAGCTGGTGCAGTTAGTGTTGGGACAGGT
>PVKS010002152.1:56985-112413 GCA_004027875.1 Aplodontia rufa
AGCAGGTGCAGTTAGTGGGGAGGGGGGGACAGGTGCTTCCCAGCTAGTTGCGGTGTGACTCATTCATTTAGCACTCAGGCTGCTTCACCAGGATCCGTGCTGAGGCCAGGATGGGGCCAGGGCCTGGTGGGGTATGTGCCAGGCTCAGTGGTTCTGGGGTCTCTCTCTGGTGACCACTGCATGCAGGGGCCTCCAGCTAGTTCCGAGGAGGTTCAACTCAGCTTCTCGATGCACTGTACGGTCTTGAGTGGGTAGTGCTCAGTTGCCCTCACTCACTCTCACACTCACAGCCTGCGTTCTCTCCCCTGGGCTGTGCCTAGGGACTAGAATTCCCATTGCTGCCATTCAGAGTTGTCGGACTATGTAGCCAGCTGTCCACCCACTTGTAGACATCCACTCCTGGTCTCTACTTTGAGAACAGAGCACTCTGTCCTGCCTGTGTCCCTGGATTTAGGACTCAGACTTCCCAGTCAACTGTTTTGCTGCGTCTGAGTTCAGGGTGAACCCTGGCGCTGGCCAGTCCTTTCCCTCTCCATTGAATCGCCCTATCGCCTCACCTGCTGGGGCTCCCCAGCCCTCTAGCCGGTGCTCCTCAGCACCACGCACCGCTCATCCCAGAACGACCTCACTCCTGTGCCTGATGGCAGGACGTCTCTCCACCTGCCCCTCTCATTCCTCCCTGTGGGCCTCACCACAGTGGCTCCAGCGGAAACATCTCACATCTCTAGAAAACGAGCCACGAACCCACTTTCAGAAGGGCTGCATAAAGAAATCGTAGCTCATGCGTAGGAAAGCCAGTGGTGTACTCACAGTAACAGCAGCAACGGCAGCTGAGGACTCTCGCTAAGATGCACCATGTAGCCATGTTCTCGAGCTGTAAATGCTTGGGATGCTTCATACCTTTCTACATCACAATCCCCAGAATTATAAATGTGGATAGAAAACTCAGCAAAAGATCCTGATGAGCTACCTGAGGAAGGTACCCAGGGAAAGCGTGACTGGAAACTGACCTGGGAAGTGGGTGCTGGTGTCATCCATGCCACTCCCACTCCAGGGTGAGCTAGGGTTTCCTTCAATTGAGTCTTTCAGAAAGAATGTGTCCCCCAAAGTGCTTGCCAACACAGCTGGAGTGTGGGGGAAGGACTATGAATCACTACACCCGTGACAAGGGGCAGATGGAGACTTCAGGATAAGAGCTACATGGAGAACGACACTACGTGCCACAGGCCACACATATGTCCCTTCAGAGTTTACACACTGAGTCTTAACCTTAGTGTCCAAGTGTGTATTTTTAGGTGGGGCCTTTGGTCGGTGACAAAGGTTAGGTGTGGTGGACCCCCATGGTGGGGACAATGTCCTTACAAGAAGAGGAAGAGACCAGAGCCCTGACCACCATGTGAGGACACAGCCCTCCCCAGGAATCTGACACACTGACACCTTGACCTTGAACCTCAGAGTCTGTGGTTTACTCCCCCAGACTGAGGCATTGGGGCATAGCAGCACCAGCAAGAAAGACACTGTGTTAAGAGAAAACACAGTGAAGCTCTAATGGGCTCGGGTGGGGCTCTTGAGCTTGTCCCTAGCTGTGAGTCATCTGGAGAAGCTGGAGAAGCCCTTGGTAAGACAGGAAGGGCTCTGCCTGCAGGCCTGGGAGCACTGCCCCCAGCTGTCTCAAGTGGTGCCCTCTCTGGGACTGCGTTCCTGGCATGCTGCAGGAGTAGCAATGCCAAGGCAAGTCTCTTACTCCTGCAGGGCACTGCCTTGGGCGTTGCCTATCGCGGGTCTTCCCCGGCCTGAGCATTTCTGCAGCAGGCTTGGTGGACTAATCCTCCGTCTGTCCTACTTGTTTTTAAACGCAAGTTACTTTCATTAGGAGTGTTTTCTCTATGGGATAAAAACATAGTCATAGGGTTCAGTGTGGCTTTTAAACACTGGCAGCTGAGGAGGACTGCTGGCCATCAATAGGAAATCAAAACTTCCTCATTCCTCTGTTTAAAAATGGCTGTGGATGTCCATAAGAGCCGTTGAAGCGTGTCTGACTCTGTACGTGACAAACAGACACGCTTTTACAGAGATACGCTTCTGCTATCCTGGCATGTCTCTTTAGTTGAGTTCTTGGCAGTGGTACCTGGCGACCAGTAACTGAGGGGTGCTTCTGAAGCAGGAGCCACATGAAGGCCAGTAGAGGGTCTGTCACTTTACCCTAAAGAGCTCATGGAGGTAAGCCAGAACACCAGGTGACCCATTCCTCAGTCTGTACCCTGTGGTTCCAAGAGTGAATGCTGGATGGTGGCAAGATGGATGGGCCTCTATCCACCCAGCCAGGAGCTTGGCAACAATGTCGGTGGTCAGGACATAGGACCCAAGAGTCCCTCAGAACACAGAACCAGGGAGTCTCTCAAGACACAGGACCTGGGGATCCCACAGGACTCAGGACCCAGGAATCTTCTGGGACACAGGAATCCCTCAAGACTCAGGACACAGGACCCAAGAGTCCCTCAGAAAACAGGACACAGGACCCAGGACCCAGGAGTCTCTTAGAACACAGGACCTGGGAATCCCTCAAGACACAGGTTCTTGGAATACCACTGGACCCAGGACCCAGGAGTTCTTCAGAACATAGGACACAGGCCTCATGACCCAGGAGTCCTTCAGGACACAGGGCACAGCCATCCCCAGAGCCTGGGAGTCCCAGGTGCTGCCCAGACCCGGACCCAATCTCATCTCTTCAAAGACTGAAGCCCACGACTCCTCTCTGGGAGATTCTTCCGACACAACTGTGGGTTGATTCCCAAGAAGAGAATTAACAGGACCCTTGGTAAGACTGCACCTCAGTGTCTTCCCTCCAGCTTTGTGAACACCCACTGCACGTGGCCTGGTGACCTTTATAGCATGGGTCTCACTTGGCGCCCCATATCTGGGGTCAGAGGTCTACAGGAGGAGATCCTGAGGCTGCCCCAGCTCTGCTCAGCCAGTGACGCTGGCCTTTTAGTTCCCCAGAGAAGCCACGCACAGGCTGATGGCTCAGGGAATTGACAACATTGACACACAAAGTCCACAAGCAGAGCCTTCATCTCGTGCTTCATAAGAGTCAGAGCCAGCCACACCCCACAAGAAAGGAAGTACGGCTAACCAGGCCCCTGCCCTAGCGTCTAACGAAGTTCAGTGCCCACAGAGCAATGGCTGATTCCCAGAGTCTGCACTTGAAATGAATGAGCTTTCATAACAGAAAACAAAAAAGTAATGAATAGGTTTCTTGGCAAACGTTGACTTAGAAAATGCAGCGTTACCAAAAATACTCAGCTTGGATTTTTCTGTTTTGTATGGAAATCTGCTTCCTTCATATGAATATTTCAGTAGAAGAGTTTGTAGAATACCACATTTCACTTCATAATGAGAGAATAGCAAAGGACCACAATCATTGGGTCTAGTCCTCTACACGAGTTTAGAAATGAATCCCATAAAACATACATTTTAGAAAAGAAAAAACCATCCAATTCATTCAGATCAACATGGAACAAAGTTCAGGCAACTTCACTTTTGTGATCAGTTTAACCCTCCAATGTCAGGGCTGGATCAGTAGAAGCATCCTTAGGAAGGAGGCAGGTGGGGACATGGAGCCTGAGTTCAGGGAAATGCAGATTCCTGGCCAGCATTCAGGGGCCACCAGAGCAGAGTGGCCTCACAGATGAAAGCCCCAGGTGAGGCTGAGCAAGGAGAGACCCACAGTCACACCTCACCACAGCCACTGCACTGCAGAAGACCAGTGGGAAACGTCAGACCTCAGTGCAGTCTGGTGGCTGGCCACACCATGGCCTGCACACGTTGGGAAGATCCCAGGAGTCCACCCGGACTGGAGTAGCAAGTGTGCTGAAAAGAGAGAATCCTGTAGAACTAGGATTTAGAGGAAGAAGCAGGCTTCACACCCGTGTCAATGATGCACTCCTGAGTTCGTGGCTCTCGCGCCTTCTGCAGGGACTGCACCACCTCCAACCTTGCCTTCACCCACGGGTCTGTAATGATGGACCCCACGGCATCCTGCAGATCATCTGTCTGCAGCACTGAGCTTTGCACGTTGCCAGCATTCAGTGCAGCCATGTGCAATGTGCATGCAAGCACCCTGTGGTTTGGAGAGAAGTTCTGTGCCATCACTTAAGGCCACCAGGCATCCCTGTTCAGAGGAGCAGAGGAGAGAGGCAGGTCGCGCTCAGCTCAGGAAGCCCGAGGAGCACACTGAGGAGACAGGGCTCTGGTGGGACTCGGGGAATCACAGAGGATGATGGCATCTGAGAGGCCCTTGTGGAGCCGAGGCTGGTATCTCCAGCAGGAGTTGCACCGTTGACTGCTGCTGCTCCATGTGGGAACGCAGAGAGCAGCTAACGAAAGCACTCTATTTGCACTTCAGGCACAAGTCTCTGTGGGCAGCACTACCCACAAAGGCCACCAGAAGCTTTCTGTGAGTTTGGTTCCCATGGAAGGTGTCCAAGCACTGAAATGATACTGCCATTTCCTGGCAGAGAAGGACAGATGTAAAAAGTGTCTGTGATGTGGGGGGATGAGTGGGAGGAGGTCCACAGCAGCAGGGGCCAGTGAGATGGTCCAGGTGGAGCCACCTCTGAAGATGGCTGCAGCAAGACCAAGGACCCACACAGTGGACAAGCTGGGGATGCAGTGACCAGTGCAGCTCGGGATAACTGGTCATGCTCCCAGCACACCCAGGGCAGGTGCTCATGTCCGTTGACAACCTGAACACTGCTCAGAGGCTCTGCCTCATCCTCTTCTGCAAAGGCACATTTGGTTCCAGAACTCAAGTGTCTTGACTGCGAACGCACCCACAGAAGGTTGGGCCAGCAGGAGACTCAGTTCTATCCCCTTGCAAAGCCACTGATCATAATCCCATTCTTCCCTGTTTGCAGTGCAGCTTTGCTTGCGGTCAAATGAATGAGTGGGCAAGAAGAGAGAATGCTGGGAGGACATCTCAGAACACCTTCTAATGTCTGTGCCCAGATAAGATGAGGGAGTAGCAGGATTGCACCATTATGTAGAGACAAAAGTAATCTGAGGGGACTTTGAATTTCAGAGCTGTCCCCATGCATGCACAGACCTGCAGGGCAGCAGAAGGACGTTCAGAAGCCATCAGCACACATTTGAGAGCACTGGGTGGTGAAAGTGGGCTTGCAGTTCAACTCTGGGAGCTGCAGTGCCCCTCTTCAACAGAGGGCCCAAATCCAGACACTAGCAATGCCAAGTGCTGGCAAGGATGTGGGGCAGCAGGTGCTTACGCTCATCCTGGGGTAGATGCTAAATGGCACTGCCACTTAGGAAGACAGCTCAGGGAAGGTCACAGGAGATGCAGTGCGGCAGGAGCACCACTGGGCACACATGGGGATGTCAGCTGCTTGAGGAAAATTAAAGGAACATGTTTCATGGGCCTAATGCCTCAATAGCCTGAAGCAAGCCCATACCCACGTCGTTGGACTGAAACACTAGCAGAAGCTGTATTGCAAGCTTGAAGACATCTGAATGCTCAAAGGGTGGGCCTGGCAGTGGCAAGTTCAAGGAACAAGGAGGCTAAGAAATATGCTGTTGCACCTAGCAACTCTGCAAGGAAATGTGGCCAAGGGCGCTGCACAGACGCACGGAACTGAAGCTGGAAGCAGCAGCGGGGGACAAAGGCTGCGGCCACACCTGCAGTGTCATTTTCAGAGGCAGCACTGGGTAGCTGGGCCTGCTCCCTCCACACCTCTGCCTTCTGCAGTTCAGGCCGTGTCTCATCTCTCATGAGCGCACTGGCCACACGTGCTCTGACTCCAGGTGGGATGACCTGGCAATGCCACTGCCCTGGCAGAATCTTCCCAGCCCCTTGCTCCTGCTATATGGCCTCTGGCTTGTAGAAGCAAGTCGCTCACTGACAAAGCTGGCCTCCAGCATCACCAGCTCCTCCAGCTCCCTGGCCAGATCTCTACCCCAGGCTCCATAGACACCAGACCTGCATCCATCCCTGAGCCAGAGAGAGCATTCGGGTGGGGGGTGACCATTACCCTCCAAGCCACAGTAACCAGAGGGCATCAGGGTGGTGCAGAGGGAGGGAGGGAAGCCAGGAGGCTGCACCACGCCACACTGTGCACACACAGCACTTTTCCTTTGACGTTGGAGAGTCCAGACTTCATGAGAAAAAACTGAACTGGCTGCAAACAGAGAGGGCCCAGACAGAGTCTAAATGAGGGCTGAGAAACGGGGTCCAGAACCACCTTAAGGGAGCATCTCAGCCTGGAGCACAACCTTGAGCCGGTGCCCCAGTGGGCCCCAGTCTCCCTGAATTGAGATTGGAAGAAGCTTAGAGCTCCAACATCACAGCAGGATCCCGCAAAAGCATCTCCCCTAAGTCTGCATAGGACCATCTCGGACTCTCGATGGTGCTCCCAGTGAAGTTCAGGACTTGGGCCTCTTATCCCTTGAAGTCTTTCTTTATTAATTGAAAGACTTTAATGGTAAGGATTGAGTGTGCCATTCCTAAGGATCATGTGTAATTAACTCACTTGCACAGGCTTCACTATCTCCTCCCACCCCCCACATACTGTGGTTCCCTAGATTATGTGTTGCTTCGACTTTGGTGAGTCTAGTACATGAACTTGAACTTTCACCCAAGCCTGGGCTTTCCTCTAGCATCCACAAATGAGGGATAACATTCAGTCCTTGAGTCTCTGGCTTGGCATAATTTCACTCAGCATAATTTCTTCCATTGCCATCCATTTACCTTCAAATGCTGCAATATCATTGTTTCTAATAGCTGAGTACAACTCCATTATATATAAATTTTTCATTGTAGAGGTCTTTTACTTCCTTTGATGGATTAATTCCCAAGCTTTTTATTTTTATTTCTTGAGGTTATGGTGATGAAACAAGTGGCCAATTTCTTGATTTCTTCTTCTGCCTTATTATTATTGTCATATAGGAAATCTACAGATTTATGGGTATTAATCTTGTAGCCTTCTAATTTGCTAAATCTGTTTATAAGCTCAAGCAGTTTTCTGGTGTAGTTTTTGGGGTCTTCTAGATATAGGATAATGTCACCAGCAAAAGGGGATAGTTTGACTTCTTCTCTTCCTATTCTTATCCCTTTGATTTCCTTCTCTTGCCTGATTATTCTGGCTAGGATCTTGGGGACCATACTGAATAAAAGTGAGAATGGACAGTTTTGTGTCTTTCCGTAGTTTAGTGGAAATGTTTCAGCTTTTCTCCATTCAGTATTATCTAACTGTGGGTTTGTCATATATGGACTCTACATAGTTAAGATATACTCCTTTGATCCCTAGCTTCTCCAGAGTTTGATCATAAATGGGTGCTGGATTATATTGAAGGAAGGCCTTTTGTCCACCAATTGAGATGATCATATGCTTTTTTTCATTAATTCTGTTTAAGTGACAAATCATATTTATTGATTTCCCTAAAATGAAGCTCTCTTGATCATCATGAATTATCTTCTCAATGTGCTTTTGAATGTGCTTTTCTAGAACTTTGTTAAGGATTTTTGCATTTATGTTCATCAAGGATATTGGTCTGTAGTGTCCCCCTTTTGATGTGTCTTTTGTTTTTTGTGTTTTTTTTTTCATAAAAACTATTTGGGATAGTGCCCTCCTTTTCAAACAGGTGTTAGTTTGTCCTTATAGGTGTGATAAAATTCAGTGGGGAATCCATCAGGTCCTGGACTTCTCATCTTTAGAAGGCTTTTCATTGCTATGCTGATTTTGGTGCCTGTTATTGGGCTGTTTGGGCTTTCAATATTATTCTGTGTCAATTTTGGAATGCTGTATGTGTCTATAAATTTGTCTGTATTTTCCAGATTATCTGATTTTGATATATATTGTTTTTTCAAGCTATGTTTCTGATAATTCATTTCTGTGGGGTCAGTGCTGATTGCTTCATTATCATTAGTGATTTTGCTGATTTGCTTCATTTTCCTCCTTCTTTTAGTTAGATTAGCTAGGGGGTCTGTCAATTTTATTTACTTATTTTTTTGAAGAAGCAGCTCTTTGTTTCTTTTTTTATTGTTTTGTTTTTTTATCCTCAATTTCATTGATTTCAGCTATGATCTTGATTATTCCCTGCCTTCTATTGGCTTTAGGATTAGATTGTTCTTCCTTTTGTAGGAGTATGAGGTGGACTGTAAGCTTATTTATTCAGGATCTCTCCTGATTTTTAACGTAGACACTTCGTGCTGTAAATTTTCCCTTTAAGAATGTTTTCATGCTTTCCCACAGGTTTTGAAATGTTGTATTTTCATTTTCATTCACTTCTAAGAATTTCTTGATTTCTCCTCTCATCTCATATCCATTCTTCATTAAATAGGCTATATTTTGATCTCCATGTATATATGTATTTTCTGTTATGATTTTTGCTGTTAATTTCTAGGCTCATGGTGTTATGGTCTGATAGGATACATTGGATAATGTCAACTTTTATATATTTTCTGAGATTTCCTTTTTGAACCAGAATATGATCTATTTTGGAGAAGGATCCATGCACTGTTGAGAAGAAGGTATACTCAGCCAATTTGGAGTGGAATATTCTATGGATGTCTATTAAGTCCATTTGATTTACGAAGTTGTTTAGGCTGGAGATCTCTTTACTATTTATTTGCCATGATGATCTATTGGTGAGAGAGTAGCATTAAATTTTCCCAATATTATCATGTTGGGGTCCTGAAGTGTTATTTTTGACATGCAGTATTTTTTCCACAAATTTGGGAGTGACACTATGTGGAGCATAGATATTTACTATGATTATGTCTTCTTGATATATTGTTCCCTTTAGTATGACATAGTGTCCTTCTTTATCTTTTCTAATTAAATTTTGATTTAAATCTACCTTATCAGATAGAAGTATTGCAACACCAGGTTGTTTTCTTGGTCTGTAAGTCAGGTAGATTTTTTTCCATCCTTTCCCCTTCAATTTATGGATGTCTTTGACTATTAGATCGGTCTTCTGTAAGAAGCATATTTTTGGATTATGTTTTTTGATCCAATGTGCTAATCTAAGTCTTTTGATTGGTGCATTGAGACCATTCACATTCACTGTTAGGATAGTTATGTGGTTTTGGTTCATAGTCATCTGTTATATTAGAGACCTCTATGCTGTCATGGTTGTCTCCTTGGTAGGCATTTATCTTTGAAAAATCTTTGTAATGCTGGTTTTCTGTTCATGAATACTGAAAGTTTGATCTTAACATGCACTATTCTCATTTCCCCTTCAAATTTGAAGCTGAGTTTTGCTGAGTATAATATTCTTGGATGCAGGTTGTAGTCATTCAGAAATTGAACTATCTCCTTCCAGGATCTTCTTGCCTGTAGCATCTGAGCTAAAAAGTTGGAGGTGATCCTTATTGGGTTTGCCTCTGAATGTAATTTGACATTTCTCTCCTGCAGCTTTTAATATTTTTTCTTGATTTCCTTATTATAAAATTTGAAGATGATGTATCTCAGTGAGCTTGTCTTTTGATTAGGCCTATTCAGTGTTCTATACACTACTTAGATGAGCATATCTGATTCTATTTTAATATGTGAACATTTTTCTTTAATTATTTCACTGAGAAAGTTCTTTTTGCCATTTGTTTCTACTTCTTCTTGTATCCCAATCACTCTTAAATTATTTCATCTGATTTCATCCCAGACATGTTGAAAAGTCTGCTCATGTTCACGAGTTTATTTTCTTTTTTTTATCATCCCTGTACTCAAGCTTAATGAGCCTATGCTCATTGTTGGAAATTCTTTTTTCAAGAGCTGAGGATTTCTTTAGGCATTAGTCTATTATTAAATTTTTCTATCATTCTTCTGATGTGATTGACTGAAGATTTTAGCTCTATTACTTCCTTTTCAGTGTCTATTTCTGTGATAATAGAAATTTTCATCTTTTGAGTTTTCTCACTTAGTCCCTTCATTACATCTTTCATTTCAATGTTACTTTTAGATTTTGATAAGTTTTTCTAGGTTTTCATACCACTCTCTGTCCATGGGCTCTTTGTCAGAGGAGTTGTGGGTTTGAAGTGAACCTTTTCTACTTTGATTCCTCATTTTTGAAGAGTTTCTTCTCAATCTTTGAAATGAGATCCCCCATACTGAAGCGAGTCTGGTCTTTGGGTGTTTCTCCTTGCAGGTCAAAGGGTCAGGTCAGACACTACCCCTCTGATCGCCACCTTCTTCAAGAAAGCTGGAGCTTAGTTTTGCTTCACCTTTTGGATCTAGGCTCCAGAGAACAGACATATCACCTGTTTGGCATGTGAAGCAGGATGCTGAATTATTAAAGCACAGCAGTAGAGATGTGTCACTGTTTCCTGGAGTCTTGGAGGCATGGGGTGGGCAAGAATGGGCCTGCATGTGAACTGCAATGGTACTTGAGATCCTAAGTGGCAGAGACAGGCCTAATACATCTGGATGTGGTGGTTATGCATTGTGGCTGGGAAGATTCCGGAAGGGGTCCTTGGAGTGTCCTGGTACCTTTTGGCCTGGGACCAAAGTCCTGGGCCCTGGCAGCTGGTGGGCAGGGTGGCTCCGGGTGGGGAGGTCCTCCTCAGAATTCTCCTAGGTGCCTTCTGATCTAGAACTGTAGTTCTGTGCCCACGTGGCATGTGGGCGGGGTGGCATTAGACAGAGGCTTCCTTCTCAGTGCTGATTTAGGTGCCTTCTGAGCTGGGATTGGAATTCTTGGCTCACATGGTGGTTAGGTGGGGTGGTTCCAAGTCAGTGGGTTCTCTTCAGGGCAGACCTGGTTGCCTGGTATCCCAGAACCAGAGTCTTTGGTCCACTCAGCTTGCTGTTTGGGCAACTCTGGGGAGGGGTCCTTCTCAGGGCTTTCCTGTGCACCTGTCGGCCCAGGCTGGAGTTGCTTTACTTTCTTAAATAAAATGCTTGCTATGTTTAACTCAACATTCTGCAGTGTTTATTCTTTGACTCTGTGAAGCTTGAACCCGGCACCAATATCAACTTGGTATGTTTATAAAAAGTTTAAGTAATAAGCTAAGTACAAATCTAGTTAACTCATTAAAAAAAACAGTGGAGTATTTCCCATGTGTCAGTGTTTCTGAAAGAAATCTGTTTCATACACACACAAATGGGAAATAAAACATGGCATGCTTTTGCAAACTTCCACCAGGTCCTGCTCATTCCATTCATCATCCAGAACAGTGTGGACTTACAAAGTCTTACAGAGCCGTGATTCAACCCAGTTATGAAATTTGGCTCACTGAATGCTTCACATCAAATTATTCCAGCAGCTTTTCGTCCTTAGACGAGGAACATAAAAGGAATCTGAGTGCTTGATTCCCATAGATTTGCCTCACACTGTAGAAGCCAGGAACCAGCAAGGAGTCCCTCCACATAGACACTGATCCCCACAGTCATCCATCCACCTTAGCAGAGAGGACCAGGCCAGTTTAGGTCTGTGAAGAGCATGTTCCTGGCCGTCTCAACCACAGGCCTGCAGGGACCATTAAACTAAGACCTAGCCAGACATGGCCATGAACTGGACATGAGCAAGGCCCAACCTGACAAGTAGGACAGTGCTGAGGAGTCTGAGTGTTCCTGTCTAGCTCAAGCTGGAACAGCTGGTGGTACAGGCCATGAACTTTAGGCCACAGGGGAGGCACAGCAGAAATTAGATGAATTTTCAGGTCTCAGTAAAAATATTCATGAGGTTAGTTTCTTCCTTTTTTAAGAGTAAAAATTTATTCCATTTCTAAAGAAACTGCTAAGCAACTCACCAAGTTATTCATTTCTTAAGATTAAATGGTGAAAAATTTCCTCCTGAGATATTTAACTGAGCCAAATTCACCAAAGTTTTCCAAGTAGGAGTTGAAAAGGAAGAGTTATGCTCTATTATGGGATAAAAAGGATTGTAAAGTTCTATATATAATTACCTAATCCTGGAAAGTGGGGTACATTTACATTCAGAGTTTACCATTTGAAAATCAAGATGGAAAGCCTTAAACATGTTTTCCTTTTGATAATGGGTATTGTTTTGTTTAAAGTATTAAATGAAGCAGACAGCTTGGTTACCCAAGTGATTTCTGTCCTTGAAGATGGGTCTCCTCTGCTGACTATGGGGGCTGAGTGGAAGTGCTAGAGGCAGGAGGGATGGAAAGGAAAGGTGGAAGGAAACTCAAATGGAAGAGATGAAGGAGGCCTACAGTGGGGGAGGACCAGGGAGCAGTGGAGAAGAACCTGTAGACTAACCTACTCTCAGGTATAGAAGCCCTGAAAATCCTGTGGACAGAGATGAGTCTCCCCTGAAAGAAAGCATGGTGTTTGGCAAACTTGTCTGGAGCTGGAAACAGATGCGATTATTTTCTTGACAATCAGAAATAGTAGAGACTTTATCAGGAATAAAATATCAGGAAAACCACCAGCAAATTACATCAGCTCATTCAGACAGAAAGAGAAGGTTAATAAAACCACCACCTGCTTCCTTGTGGTAATAAATCTCATACTACTGCACCATATTAGCAGAGATTCAAGCATCATGTCCAAAATGGCGTCATGATGCTCCTCATTCACCCACAGAGAAAACTAAAGCTTGAGTTCCATTCTTTCCATGCTTCCATTCTCAACAAACAAGACTCACCAAGGTTCATAGACTCCCCCTCTCCACTGCTACTCCCAGCTGGGGTGTCACTAGTGCACTGGTGTTCAAGATGATCTCCCTACCTCCAGAAGGCTAGGGCTGCTGTTATCTAAGCACCACCCTCCCCAGAACAGAGTACGTATGGTACTGTGTGCTTCATGTGGTGTACCGTGTGCTGAGCACTGTGTGCTGTTGCTTCTTGCTATGAACTCTGTGCTCTGCACTGTGCTGGGTGCTGACACTGTGTGGACCATGCACTCTTGCTCCATGCCACACACTCTGCACATAGGATGAATCATGACAGTGACAGTAATGACAAGTAGCTTAATTACACATAGTGCACAGTAGATGATCATCACCATCCTAAGCAATTTCTTAATGAAAATCTCTAATTGATATTATTGATATGCTTTTTATTTCATTTCATCAGGTATTTTACAGAATGAAAAGAGCAGAATATTAGTATACCAATATTTTTGTAAACACTATGTGTTTCTTTCAGTATAATCCTTAAACATTAATATAGAATTAAAAATATATCCTACACTAAGAAAGGAATTTTTTAATTTAATTTAATTGTTTAATTTAATTTAATTGTTAGGTGCTTTGAGAAAATAGAATATGCTGAGTACAGTGACACACAACTGTAATCACAGCAATTCAGGAGGCTGAGGCAGAAGAATGGCAAAGTTGAGACCAGCCTCAGCAGTGTAGTGAGACCCTAAATAACTTAGCAGGACCCTGTCTAAAAATAAAAAATGAAAGGATTGGGGATGTGGCTCAGTGGTAGAGCACCCCTGGATTCATTCTCCAGTATAACAAACATATAATCTATATTTTGAACTTAAAATATTTATCAATTTGTTCAGAATAATTGCTTAATTGGCCTCCTTTTCCAAGGCTGAGGTTTTGTAACTGGTTTCATCATTTTTTCTTGTTTTTTATTATTAAGACACCTCAGGATAATTGGTTTTAAGAAGATTTAGTTAGGGCCTGGGATGTAGCACTATAGCACAGAAATTGTCTTGTATGTGCCAAATCCAGTTATCCCATTCCTGTTTATTTTCCCAAAAGAGCTAGAATCAGCATATTACAAAGATACACAACTACATCAATGTTTATAGCAGCTCAATTTACAATAGCTAAATTATAGAATCAACCCAAATGTCCATCACTGGATGACTGGATCCAAAATTTATCATATTACACAATGGAGTTCTACTCAGCTATCAGAAAGATGATATCATGGCTTTTGCAGGTAAATGGATGGAAGTGGAAAAAATCATGCTGAGCAAAATAAGGCAAACCCAGAGACCACTGGGTCAAATGCTTTCTCTCATTTGCATAAACTAGAGCAAAACCAAGGATAGGATGAAAGTTACACAAGTTTATTTATTAGACACACCAAATTTGAAGTATCACATAATCTGGGGGAATTATAGCTATGGAGAGGGGAAAGAAGGCAGGGAGAGGAGAAATGGAGGGTGAAGAGAGAGGGAAAAGGGGGGGTTATAATTCTGTATGGTACACATGACTCCCTTGAAAACCCAAATAATACTCATGCAGACATTTAAATATTGAAAACTCAAAAATGAATATACATGTATATGGACATTTATACACATAATGGGGGAATTACATTGGAAAAAGAGTGGGGAGCAGGTGAATGGGGGAGATACTGGATAAGGATTGGGCTCAAGTTACATTCTCATTATGTATGCATATATGAATATGTAACAAACAACAAATCCCTTCAATATGTATGAACATGCTGGACTAATAAAAAACAAAAGATGCATTTTCTCCGTGTATCTTCAAGGAGTTTTGGGTTCCAGCTCTCGCCTTTAGGTCTTCACTCCAGGTTGGGATTTGCATGTGGTATGATGTAATGATATAATGCTGTTCTTCTGTGTGTGGACAATCAGCTTACCCAACAACATTTCCCTGGTATTTGTTCAGGGTGACCTCATTGAAAATTAGCTGACTTTACATGAGGAATTATTCTAGGCCCTCTCTCCTTCTCCTTTCATCCATGAGTCTGCTTTTGTGCAAGAGAGAGCTGTATAAGAGCTGGAATCAAGGAGGTGTAGTCCTCCAGATATAGTTCTGCTCAGAATTGCATTGAGTCTTTGTTATCTTCTGTGGTTCCCTGTGAACATCAGAATTGTTTTTTTTTTCTATTTCTATCAATAATTCTATTCATATTTTCATAGGAATTGCATTTAAATTACAAATCATTTTGAGTTTCCGTACATTTTAATACTATTTCTTCTCATGAATATGGGCTATCTTTCCATATTTTTTCTGTCTTTTTCAGTTTCTTTCCTCAATGTTTCACTGTCCTCAGTATACACATTTTTCATCTCCTTGGTTAAGTTTATGCTTAAGTATTTTGTTCTTTTTGGTGCTGCTGTAATGGGATTGCTCCTCAATTTTTGTGTATAGTTTTATTGTTAATATATAGAAACACAGTGACTTTGGTATATTGATTTTCTGTCCTCAAACTTTACTGAATTTATTTATTATTTCTAAAATTTTTGCTGGAAACTAAGGTTTTCTCTGTATAAAATTATGCCAAGAGCAAACACAGGCAATTTTATTTATTTATTTTAAATTTTAATATATTATTTTATTTATTTATTTTTATTTCTGAGCTTATTTATTTTCTGCAGTGCTGCAAAGATGAGGATCAAACTCAGCACCTTAAACATTCTAAGCAAGTTCTCTACCACTATGATACACCCCAACCCTTATTTCTTCCTATTTGTTTCAGTTTCTTAACTATATTTTACTAATTTCTCCATCTAGGACTTCCTGTACTGTATTGAATAGAAGTAGAAAAAAAGGAATCTTCCTGGCTCTTCCTGATTTTAGAGGAAAATCTTTTATCTTTTTATCATTCAGTAACATTAGTCATGGGATTCTCAAATGTGTTCTCTTCGTATTAAGATGTGCTCTTCCTATCCCTAATTTGTTGAGTTGTTATTGTGAACCAATGTTGGAGTTTACCAAATGCTTTCTCTCCATCCATTAAGGTAGTCACATCATTCTGTTCTTCACTTTGATAGCTAGTGTGCTGTACTGAAACACTCTGTCAGTGCCTCTTATAGAGAAGCTCTAGGGGTGACTGGCACCTAGGCTTTGTTTGTGGAAGTATTAAACTCTCCTTTGTTGTTAAGGACAATTCCACCCTGTTGATGGCTGTGGTCTGAAAGGCTTTGGTTTTCTTCCTGTACTTTGAATGTATAACTCCACTGTCTGCTGCCCTGGAGGTTTCTGTGGAGACACTTGCTGATAGGTTTATGGGACTTTTCTCTCTTCATCTTTAACTTTTGACAATTTAACTGTGCATTATTGTAGACTTCTTTAGTTGAACCCATTTGGGGTCCTTTGGTTTTCATGAATCTGGATGTGAGTTTCCCTTCCCATATTTGAATACCTTCCATCCATTGTTTCTTTCAAAAGCTCCCTTTCCATTCATCTTTTCCTTCTGGGATCTCCTATGCCTGCATTGGTTCCTATGATGATGCCTGTTGTCTATCCTTCTTCTGCTCCTGGCTGCCTTCAGATGACTCTGCCATAATGATCTTCTCAGTGTCCTGGGGGAAGTAGGAGAGGAGTGGGCCTTGTGGGCAGCACTTGCAAGACTTGGGAACTAGGTGT
This sequence comes from Aplodontia rufa, assembly GCA_004027875.1. Classification (NCBI taxonomy): domain Eukaryota; kingdom Metazoa; phylum Chordata; class Mammalia; order Rodentia; family Aplodontiidae; genus Aplodontia; species Aplodontia rufa. Next base: position 73,264 of record PVKS010002152.1, read on the forward strand.
TCTCTCCCTCTCACTTGTCCCCATTGTAGGGATCACAGACCCAACCATCCTTGGGAAGAGTTAGTGCTTGCCTTCTTCAATGTGTCCATGCTCAGACACTTGCTCCATCAGAGTTCTGGAACCTCAGATATACTCTGGGGCTCCCACAGAGTATTCTTGTCTGGGGGTAGTTTCCAAAATTGTCAGTTCTGTGGTTAGATGGGAGCTAGAACCTCTTTCCCTGCCATCTTATTGATGTCACCAGCTAATTAAAGGACCTTGGGTAAACTCTAGGTCTGGAAGCAGCTTTGCCTGTGTCTTCCTGCAGAGATGTGATGATCTTCAGAAACCCTCACACTGAAGGGGAAGTTGGCCTGTTGGAATGAACCTCTGCAGTAATGGCTCATGTCCACCCCATGCTCTCCTCCTGACCTTCCTACGAGAGCACCACCAGTCTTCTAAGAGGGCGATCATGCCAATAGGAAGGAAAATACCATGGCATACTGGACATGTTGATAAGTTTATGGGAATCCAGGGCAACCCAGCATGCCATACAGTCTTGAAGCAGTCCTGAATGGATCTATGGAACAGGCACAACCAGAATTGGCAGAACTCCATGTTAACGCCTTGATAATTGACTATGGATAGGAAAGGCCAACTGGGATCCCCAAACACTTCCTCTCTCTGTCAGATCTGTAAATCAAAAGCAAGGTGACATGGCCAGGGAACTTCAGGGATATCACCACTTGACTCTCAATGGGCAGGGAACATTTCCTTTCTTAGCCACGTTCAGCACACTTGAGTCCTCTGTGAAGAGCTGCGCATCCTTGCCAGCTCCATGAATTAGTGTGCAATTGCTGACTTCCATCTCCTCCGCGCTTCCAGTGGCCAACCTTTGTAAAGCACCCAGACATTGTGTGGCGCTTGTAACTCTGCTGAGACTTAGCACCTGCAACTTTCCATCACGATGGGCAGAGGGAAAACAACTGAATTTTTAAGGAAATCCCTCATTTAGCAGGAACAGTAGTGGCTGCTGTCACCACTAGGGTAAAAATGAGTTTTCAATGGGAACTTCAGGGATTCTTCAAAATCCGTGTTACTATGATTACAAACTGAATAAAAGCTAATTATATCATGGTCTCTCACTGTTTCTCATAATAGTTAACATTATTTTCATTCACAATTGACAGCAACTTTTCAAATAAAGGTTAATGAACACATAGGTGGTGAGGATTTATAGCACAGCTGCTGAGGGATGTGGGTCAGGAAGGCTGGAGGTCTAAATACCTTTACACCTCTGCTCAGATGGTACAGTTAGCAAGTCCTGCTCACTGGCTTCTAGCCCTCATCTAAATTGTGTGAAGATTGTGCTCCCATTACTTTGAAGAGGAAAACAAATTGCATTTCAGGGTAAGATCCTATCTGTGTTTTTGATTAACAACTTCATCATATCTGAGATGGAAATAATGCATCCAAACTATTCATGGCTTCTTGTCTATTGGTCTCTAGAAAATGTTAAATTGATCACTTATTTGCACCATGGTATGTAAGATTAATTTTTTCCTCTATAAAGTAATTTGTCAAGGACTTAATTGTTTTCTAAAACAAATCAAACTTTGACCCTAAGAATTTCAGCATTTAAAGACCCAAAAATGAATACTGTCAGAATTTCAGGCAAACCCGCAACACAAGTACCAGCAAGTACCAGAGCCCAAGTTGGAAAGCTAAGCAACCCCTCACTCCTCCAAATGCGGGGAATGGAGCTGTAGCATGTGGATGCTTTGAACCTACCCCAGGGTGTAGTCTCAGTGGATTCCAGCCACGCACTTCTGGGTATCATTTTTTTTTTTTTTTGTATCAGAGATTGAACCCAGGGGCACTTAATCACTGAGTCACATTCCCAGCCCTATGTTTATTTTTTTATTTTAATACAGAGTCTCTCTAAGTTGCTTAGGGCCTCACTAAGTTGCTGAAGCTGGCCTTAAACTCATAGTCTCCTGAACTTCTATGATTACAGGCCATGTACCATGCCCTGAGGGTAGCAATTTCTTTAAGCAAAAGGAAAGAGATTACTTCAGATATAATATTTGTCTTCTAAGAATACTAATTTATCCAGAAAAATCAGACATACTATAATGAAAACCAATGAAAGCTCTCTAATACTACAGACTCAGCAACCAGACTAGCTCAACATTTCTTGGTTGCATTGAACAGATTCTCTACTTCATGACCACTAATCTATCATGAATCCTATTTCTTCTTTATGAACTCACAGTGTGAGATTCTATGTATTTTTATAGAGGCACTTTAGAAGTGGTGTGTTTTTTCGTAGATTATGAAAGGATTACTTAGATGGATACCAACATGTATGAATACAGAATCTTTGCTGATAAATTTAAGATTCTTAAAACCTGAACAAGCAACAAGATATGACCATCACCCCACAAGTGGAACACCTAGGAAAACTTAAATGCAGTGTGAAATATATAATCACATAATATATAATTATATGATGTGGTACCATTATATTATGACAATTATAATCTAATTATATTAGTATTAATTAATATAACAATACATGAGTTCAAGATTATGATTTCCAACTTACTTCAATAGACCTATGCCAATTTTATTGAAATATAGGCAAAATTAAAATTAGGGATTTGTTTGGTCAAAGAATTAAATGAGGACAAACAACAGCAACACTACCACTCAGTTTAAGAGCCAGAAAGTGCCAATGTAGGCACATGGATCCCTATCCTTCCTCACTCCTGCACACATTCCACCAACTGCATAGATCTTCTATATCTTGTAGTGTTGCTCTCTCCTGTTTGGCCTGTTTGTGCCACCACAACAGAATATCTGAGATCGAGTAACTTATGCATAACAGAAATTCATTTCTCCCCATGTGGAAACTGGAGGCCCAACACCAAGGGGAAGGCAGGTTTGCTGTCTGGTGTGGTCCTGGTCATGGCGTCCAAGATGGTGCCTGGAACACTGTCCTCAGTGGCACAAGGCTGGAGGGCATATGGAATCCCATTGATAATGAAATTCCCAAAAAGAAAAATCAAATACACATGGAACTGTAAATCATCTCTACAGAGTGTGTGTAAATATCTATGCTGTGTGCATATATGACCATGATGCATTATAGATTCACGTAGAGACCCAGAGACCACAGAGCACAACATGATCCATTAGTTTTGAGATTTAAGGTATGGTATTGAATCCTGATTTCATTGTTTATTAGTGGTATGGTTTCTGACTTCCTGCCTCAGTGGGACATCACACGCACTGCCCATGACACTGGCATCTTAAAGGTAACGCATATGGCCGTTGCTCATCCACCCACTGCACACATGCATTTGAATGATGCTATATTTATTGGTCAACACAGTTCCTTTTCAAGCCTTATCCAATTCCTTTCTCACACTCTAATTTGTTTCTGTCATTTTATGCTATAAACCCATAAATGATTAAGTCTTTCTTTGACATTGAAAAATATGATGAGTCATTTATACAAGCATTTATAAGATTGATCACGGAGGCAGCTCATAAATAACTCTGGCTTACATTCCTTTTGTGTACCCATTACGTACAGACAATTTAAAATGTTACAGGCCAATTTGGCACTTATTAAGTAACCCGATGCCTCATCATTAACCTTGAGAGAGAGCGACGTGACCTTTCCTAGGAGAATGTGGGAAATTTCTAGACTGCTGTTCCTAGTTCATCAGCTCATTTAAATGCCTCGGGAATGGTCATTTGAAGCACCTTATGAATGCACTGTAGTTTGCAGTAACTCTAAGAGGACGTAGCAGATTTATCCAAGAGATGATAAAGACTACATAGAAATAGGAGATTTTTTAAGGATTTTAATATTTTAAGATCTGATGTCAGAGAAAAATAGAAATGGAAAATCATCATTTAGACTTTTTAAAAGTGCTCATACTCATTTGACCTTGTAATTGCATATTTCAACCAAATGACTATTTTGCTTAGGGCCGCAGGGCTGGATGCTGTATCAATCATCCTCAGAACTGTCAACTCAAGTCAGAGTACAGAATCACTACCATTAGTTTTGAAGTTTGAGAGAATACAGCTTGAATTTTCAGATTGCAGTTTAAAACTTGAGGGGAAAAATCCTCTAATTTGTAAGCTAATCTTTGAAATTAAATTCCGCTTTTGCATATGAATATATCTTCACATGAACACACTGAGTGTCTTCATTGCTTCTCCTGGTTTTCCAAATGTTAGGTGAAGCCTTTCTTATGCATGGTGAGTTGCAGCCATGCAAAGCAGCCTCCCTGCAGCGCACTAGGAATGTAAGGTGCAGTGAATGATCAGTAGCAAAAAGATTATCGGTAAGAACAAGCAAGGATTTCGCCAGCTAAAGAAGCCTCTGGCACAGCCTGGAACTCCAGCTACCAAGGAGGCAGAGGGAAGAGGATCACAAGTTCAAGACCAACAAGGGCAACCTAGCAGGACAGTCTCAAGATGAAATAAAGACGGGGGATGGAGCTCGGGGCAGGGTGCTTGGCTAGCATGCACAAGGCCCTGGGTTCCTTCCCCACAGAGAAAGAAATGAAGCTTCCCTTTCCGTGCACTCTGAAATCCACCCCCTCCCATATGCTGAGCGGTCACTTGAAGGCTCTCCAGTGAAAACATAAAAATGATAATTTTCCTTACTGCACAGAAGTATCTTTTCACTGTAACGCTTCCATTTGAACGTGTACCAAAGAAGGAAAGGAAGCCTACCCCGACTCTTGGTCTAGCAGTGCCTGGGTGCATCCTTGTGTTTTTAGAGGAAAACACATTGAGTTTGCCTGCTCTCCTGAATTAGCGTAACACAAACCTTGGCATGTGCTCTTGGAGACTACCTGGGGGAAGGTCTTGGACAGGGAGGTTTGGGACAAGTTTGCGGGGGCTCATGTAGTGCCACCATTTCCACATCTGTCGTGTCCCATCCCCCAGTGCCATCAGGCTGCACAGGGTCTTCCTGGAGGGAAGACTAAAGCTGGACTCAGATTTCCTTCACACCCCATCCCTCCCCCTTCTGTCTGAGCCTACTTCTTTTCCAGTCCTAGGTGCACCTTTTGTGCTCAGGTCTCCCTAACCTGCCCAGGTGCCCTCTCTCTGAAGTGCCTGTGCAGGGCACCCCTGGTTTGCAGTGTCCTGTGTCCAGGCTCCTCTCCCTTCCTCTGCTGATGGCAGACCCCCGACACATGGGGCAGCAGCTCCTTGCTCTCCCATCCCAAGGACAAGCCCTGTCTTTCAGTTCTACACCTCCTCTCACTGCCTCAGTTTCCCTCTCACCCTCATCGTCCACCACTCATGGCTGAAACAGTCTGCGTTGCTCGCCTGTCTTTCTCTCCCATCTCCCCAACAGCTCGTCTTGTTGTCCCTTGGTGTTGCAGCTCCCTGTGCCCACGGATTTTAAGCTTTTGGATCAATGAATTCCTCAGCAATGCCTGCAGCTGTTTACCAAGAAGTAAATCAGACCCATGTCCAGATCCTCTGAGTCGGGACTGCTAGGGGCTGGGACACCTCTGTGGCCTGGTCACCTCTCTGCTGTCTCACCTTGCTCCTGGGCAGCTGGCATGGAGGACACCAGAGTCAAGGAGCCTGGCCGTGCCTCCCATACTGCCGTTGGTCTGCAGGGCACCATGGTCGCCATCCCATCTCCTTGTTTCCTCTCACTGGCGCCACCTCTATGCTGAAGCTCCACACTGCTCCCTGGGGCCTTCATCTCAGCCCCCTTCGCAAGTGGTTGGAAACTCTACATTTTCCTCCCACAGGCTTCTCCTGTGAGCTCCAGATTGGTGTCTCCAGGGTACCCTTTGGCATCGTTCCAGGGGAGCTGGAGACACCTTCAACAAACCTGCCTGCCTCAGGCAGGAGGCTGAGACCCATCCCTCCTGCAGCTGGTCATTGGAGGCCCTGACTCCACCTCCACAGAGCTACCAGCCCTCCCTGCCTTCCCTGCCTGCCCTGCCTGCCTTCGGCACAGCAAGCCAACAGCGTCCCCTGCCTGCTAACTTCACTCCCTCCTTCAGGGCTGCTGTCCTGAAAGCTCCAGGCCTGGTCACTGACTGATTCCATCACCTAACAGCCCGGTCACTCAGACCCAGAAAAGTCCTGGCCCTCTGCCAAAGTCAGGAGCGCCTGCAAGAACCTGGAAGAGTTTCCAGCCAGCCTCCGCCTGCTGTCATCAGGTGAGCTCACCCCCAGCCCCGGAGAGAGCATCTGGACCCTCTCTGCTCACTCTTCTCACCAGAACTGCCCCAAGCCCGTCACTTCCGGTCACTCCAGTTATTTATATCACAGCCTCACACTTCCCACTCCAGCCCGGACACAGGTTTGAATTCTCCACGTCCCCACTGCTTTGCCCGCCAATCTGGCACAGCTCAAAAGCATCTGTCTCAGTCTTCAGGCTCAGCTTATGTAGCAAGTCCTCAGCACAGTCCCTCCACCCCCATGCCACGGTTTCTCCAGTGTGGCAAGTTCTCAGCACAGTCCCCCCATGCCCATGTCACAGTTCCTCCAGTGCGGCAAGTCCTCAGCATGGTCCCCTATGCCCCGGGGATCCTCCAGTGTGGCAAGCCCTCAGCACGGTCCCCCATGCCACGGGGATCCTCCAGTGGGTGACTCAGTCTTCAGGCTCAGCTTACGTAGCAAGCCCTCAGCACGCCCCCCCACCCCGTGCCAAGGTTCCTCCAGTGGGCGCCTGCTTTCCATCCCCAGGGCACTTTTGAATGCCTCTGTTCCCATGCTTCAGCGTGCTGCCCCTGGTGTTTCTCTGTGGTTATTGATTTTAGTCCTCAATGTCTTCATTTTTCCCTGTTTCCTCAGAGTTCTGGGTTTTGCCTTCTTTCCTGGTAACCCAGTTCTCTGTCATGTTGAAGGATACCACAAACGTCCCTTAGTGCTCCGTATGGTCAGGCAGGAGACCTAGGACCTTAGTCAGTGGCCCCAGACAGTCTCTGGGGTGCCCCCCTCACAGGCAAGCTGGAGTTTGCTCAAAACCTCTGCTGTGGCATCTTCCCTTCTGCACCCGCTTTCTCGGCAGAGCTATCATTCCTGGGTGTCGGTCCTCACTGCAGATGTCCTGCAAGCAGGTGGCAAGCGCACAGAACCACAGCCAGCCCCGCTGCCCTGCCAGAACTCACGCCCCATTCAGCTTCTCAGGGCACACGTGTGCGTCCCAGGGTGTGGTGTCGTCTATCAGCATGGAGTGGAGAGAGTGAAGGTTCGCTTCCTTTCCAGCCTTGGTCGGCTGAGTTTGCGGGGACTGCTGCATGGCAGGGATTCTCAGCACAACTGGATCTACCCACACCTGCAACCCTCCCATCTTCACACAACACGCTAACTTCCTTAGTCTGCAATCAAGTTTTCTCTTGTTGCCTTATCTAGTTGATGATGTTACATTCTTTATTTTTATTGTTGTGGAGGGCAGCCTGTTTTAATCAAAGTCTACTGATTTAAGCACACCTAGAGAGTTGTTGGACCAAACCTGTATGCAACAGAGCCCAGCCATGTTGAGCTACAATCAGCCACATTTCTGATGAGCAGATTTGCTTTGATGTGGGGCCATGGCTCTCCTGTTCCCCCTTTGGAAGATGTGACATTTTACTTGCTGTGGCCACATGGACCTCAAGTCTAATGAGGTCTCTGATATCTTCAAACACAGCACTTGCCAAGACGTACATGCAGCGAGCCTTTGCACAGCAAAGTGGCCCTTCTCTTAGTTTGACCCAAGTGTTCGTGCTAACAGTTGGTTTTTGTTTTTGTTCTTTGTCTTTCCTTTTCAGACACCACCTGGAGAGAAGCTCCCAGTTCTGTTTTGGGAGATAAACTAGAATAGAATAAATCATTGTGTCCCTAGAAGACACATAGAAAGGAGAATTAAAGGACACGTCATGTTACCTACCAGATGGCAAAAGCGGTGCACTCTGATATCAGGGGTGCACTTGGGCTTTGAGTTCCTGCAGCCTGGCTGCTGGCTGAGGCTCCTGCATGGGCAAATCACACAATTTACTCATAGCTCAGAAGCCCTGAGTATAGAAAATAGCTTTCGTTCTTTTCTTGCCAAACTCCAAAAATACACAGAGAAATCTCAAGCAATTTCAAAGATCCTTGAGCAAGATGGAAAGGGTAGAGTGAGGCTTTCCGCTGGCTGGAAATTCGCTTCCAGACTCTTGACCGACGTTGATGCATAGAGAAGCAGATGACGTCCTCCTTACGATGCAGCGAGGTTCACGGATCCTCCTCCAACATAAAGGAGTCCGACTCTGACTTGGCTTTACTGTGCCTATCAGTAAAATATATAAAAACCGTGTTTGGGAACACATAGGATTTAGTTTCTTTGAAATTATATAGTTGATTTTTTTTAAATTTATGTATCTTCATTTGCACATTTTAATAGATGGCTTTCAGAGTTATATATGATAGGTTTGTTGTTTCATGGTGGAAAAAGGATTATAGTTATCAGCCACAAAGGGAAAAGTTATCCATTTTACACTGTTTGAAGGGAACCATATAAAGTTAATATTTGAAGTTCGTATTTTTAAAATAAGCTCTTCTTTATTGTCTGAGATCCCACATTCCCGCTAGCAGTTTGTCTAACTTATGGTACTTGGGAAACCTGCCTGGAGCGTGGCTTGGTGACACATGAAGGCACCATTTACACTGGCAGAGTGACTGTCCCCCAAAAGCATTGTCTAAAAGTCCATGTCCAGGTTTTCATGTAAATATATGTAAATAAAGAAGGTCAGGTGAATCTGTCCCATAGCCAACCTTTTTCACTGAACTCCTCGCCAGCGCTGTGTGCAGAACAGTCCTTCAGTCCCCACGAAGAGGGGGTTGTGATTTACAAGTGAGCACTGTGTGGTATTGATGTAGTTTTACGGAAAAATATACACAGCTAAGTGCCAGAGAAACAAAGGCCGGATGAAAACTAAATGAACTTAATTCTCTGTCTCTCTCCCTCCGTCCCTCTCTCTTTAAAAAGAAAAAGAAAAATTGTCATCTTCCCTTAAATTTCATGAATATATACTTTTGTGAGATATTTAAATATGAAAAGCATGAATCATTTTGAATAGACTTTTAGTACCAAGCCCCATCTTCATGTTTTTTTTGTCAACGTGTGAAAGAAGAAAGCAGCTCGTTACTATGGTTTGGAGCCCGGTATCATTTGAATCAGCGTTGATCGCGGCTATGCGCCTACAACGTTGCTGTCCTCGTGTTAAGAGTCACTGGAGTCCCCAGTACCTGCACTGCCATCCCGACTCCACGGAGCCCCTCCACTCTGTGGCTCCAGTGTCAACCATCTGTTTCCACAGTCCCCAGGTCACTAGGCCGTACACAACCTGAGGCATTTTGTGGATGATGGGTAGCAAGGCTGAGCCTGAGGTCAAGGCAGTGGGAATTCTAGCTGCCTAGAACAGAGGAGAGCAGTGCGAGACTCCCCCACCTGTCCGCCCTCCCTCGTGGACAGACAGGGTGGAGCGGTGATTAGGAGCCATCCTCTAGGTGAGGGCCAGGGCTGGAATTCCACAGCGTTCTTCACTTCCACATGACCTCAGGGAGAGCCACTCAAGCTCTCCAGACCTCAGACGCCTCATCTGGGAAAGCAAGGTTGGAAGCATGCACTTCTGGGGTCCCCGGGGAGTCAGTAGGCGGTGAGCTCTGAGGACAGTGTGCAGGACCCTCCGCTGATGCCAGGAGGCTTCCAAGGACCTGTGGCACCATCAAGACTGCACTTCCTGCTGTTAAGTGTGGTAAGTAGGGATCCACACAACTTTGTAAATGGGATCTCAGTTCAAGCTTGGCATTGGGATGAGCACCAAGTGTGAGATGTCTGGGTCAGATTGCACGCGAGCCTCTCCCTCACCTCTCCCAGGGAACACAAGAAGTCCCAGACAGGCTCCCAGATGCTTAGCTGAGGTAGGCGTGGGAAGCTGTATCTGCAAAAGCAAGTGTGCTCCTGGGGAGGAATACTTGCTGAGCACAGCTGAAGGAAGTGAACGAAGGCCCCACACACACTCCCAGCCCCTCCCTACCCACACTGCCCTGCAGAAGCCCAGAGCCCCATCCTCATGAGCATTCAGGGGGACAGTAAGTTCATGTGCTGCTGTGCACCGCATTCATGGAGGCACACTCTCAAATGTGACATGCACCTCAGAGGCACTTTTTTAAAAGATGGTTTTGCTGTTCTTCAGTACTACATAAAGGAATTATTTTTTCTTTCAAATAGTCTGCACTTTGGAGCAGGTGAACACATCTGGAGAAACTTATCGGAAGATCATTTTGTTCTCGGCTCTGTAGAACATGATAAGACAGACTCCACTTTCCACTGGGACTCGGGGTTGGAAAGGGACTGCTTGTCCCATGGAAAAGCCCCGCCTCTGTGCCCACCAACAGTTGACCCCACCCCTGGGCCCACCAACAGTTGACCCTGCCTTTGTGCCCGCCAACATTTGACCCCACTCTGTGCCCGCCAACAGTCACCTAGAACAGCACCTTGGCAACCTGAGATAGTGAACTCCTGCACCTGCTCTTGTGCTGTTCTTGCTCCATGGTCTACAGTGAGAACGCTTGTCCAGACATCTGTAATTGCTCTATAAATTGTGCTCACCTGGGGTCCTCACCCACATCCCCATTTCTTTACAAGCTTGGGATCTCATGATTTGTGTTTGTGATTTTGAATCATAGTAACTGTCACTTATTAATGATGTAATGGCATGTTTCCTTGTGATTTTGTCTTATGAAGACTGGCTCTAACTCTTGGAAGGGGTTGACAGGTGTAGACTTGGAGTCTGGGCTTGGCCCCCAGCTAGTGAAATAAAACTCCATCTCCTGCTTTGAGCTCAATTTATTACACTCTCACCCTTAACAATTTGAATGTAAAAGGCCACAACCATGAAGAAATCATCAATTTTCTAAACAAAAAAAGAATGGATATTTTTCAAAAATACTGCAATACTGTCTAAATAGTATCAAATAAATGTTTTATGTTCTGCCTTAAGCCATTTTAATAATATACAAGAATACATTAAAGAGCCAGGCTCCGGGCACATGTCTATAACCCCAGGTACCTGGAAGTCTGAGATGGGCAGATGGTAAGATAAAGGCCGGCCTTGGAACAAGGCCCCATCTCAAAAGAAAAACAAGTTATACATTAAGAAATATTTAAATATGAACCAAACCATCTTGAAAACAATGCTTCTCGTTTCCTAAGTAAACACTACCACTTCCATAAAGTAATGCTTTTTCTCTGCTGGGGATGGGACCCAGGGCTTTGCCCATGCTAGGAGAGATTTCACCACAAAGCTAACCCCAACCCCGACAAGGAGACTCTTGATGGAGACCCATCAAAACACATTATTAATATCCATAGTTTTCCAAGCAATGGTTGAAAACTACTTTTAGTAAAGTGATGAACTTTTAAAACCTTTTTCTACTCTAATCGTTTGTTAGTAACGCATTCTTTACACTGTAACACATCTCCCTAGAAACTGCCGGCTGCATCTTTCACCTGGCGCAGAGGAAAACCCGCTGCACGTACTACAGCTGTACAGCAAGCCAGCCCACCCACCCTCGGGCCTCCTCATATTCACACAGCTTCATTCCGTATTTATTGTAAATATCATGAGAAACCCCTGCTCCTGCTGCTGCTTCAGTTGGTGCTAATTCAGTAGTCCCCTGACCAGCTTATTTCTAGCTGATGTTCTTTTCTTCTGGATGTCCTTGCTTCCATATGAGGTCATTTTCCTAGTGTCAAAGAACAGCCTTTAACATCCTTTAGTGGTCCCTTAACTGCAGGTCTGCCAGAAACATTTATTTCCTTTTTGTGTAATAATTATTTAATTTGCTTCCATTTTTAAGGTTTTTCTGCACATAGAAGACTAACTTGGCTGTTGTATTTTTCACATTATGAAGCAATTGCTTCTGTTGCCTCTGCTTTGAGAGTCGGCTGAAGTGTTGGTGTCATTTGCTGGTAAGGTGCCTCTCCGGCTGCACTTTGGCATCTTCCTTTTGCCCCGGGTGGCAGTGGTGTGACGCGGTGTGCGCCGGTGCGGTGCCTCTGTGCTCATCACCCTAGGGGCTGCAGACCTGCTTTGCACAGCTTCAGAATCTGGTGAATTGCCATAAGTGGAAGTTGCCAGGTCCTAGGCTCTGCTCTCTCTCCTGCCTGTGTCACGAGGGTCCTGAACCCTAACCATCCAGCTGCTAATTCTCCAACCAGGAAGAGTTCCCAGACTCTGCTGGGTGCCCTGCCCAGAGTAGATACTCTGCAAAGATGTGTCCGTGGGTTCCCAGTCCTGTCCCCTGATGAGGACGATGTATGCCCAGGAGGAAGAAGCTTCAATCTATGGCTCAGTTTCCTGGGCTTCCCTCTCTCTCAGTCTTGACCACCTAATCCCACTCACTTCATATGCTGATGTCTTCAAACATTTTAAATTTCTCTTACTTTTTTGGCAGGTTTCAGCAAGAGTGTTTTCCTGCACAAACTACTCCTTGGCAAAGAGAAGTGTGATTCCTGACCATCTGATTTTAATAATGAAGTTTTTAAAAAAATTTTATTATTTTTTTGCTTTTTTACCTTTTGTGATTTAATACCTTTATTTCATCAAGTTCATGATGATCGCAAAAAGCACGCAGATAAGAGACGCAATTTAGAATACTTGAGTACATTGTCAAAATTCCCTTACTTTGAACATTTTTTATTTTTTGCCAAAGAAAAAGTAAATTATACCTGTAAACAGGTGTGTATTTCACATGCTCATTCTTAAAAAGATTTGAAAGACAAGTTCTTGACCAAAATATCAAAGATATTTATCATTATCCCTGGGCTTTTAATGAGCTAAATAGCACATCCTATAAAGTTTCCTGTAACCAAAAAGTCCATGTGATAGAAGTTTGTTAAAATGGAAACCTTGCCCCACAAGCCCATGCGGAAAGCACTTTCAGTTTACTCTGGGCCATGTGTGTTCATTTTGGAAGGTTTCTCTCCTTTAAGGCTTTCAAGGACTCTGCTATTTGCATTGAGGAACACAGGCTGAAAGTCTCCGAAGACAAAATAAAACAGTGACGGTGAAGACGGTGGCTGGACAGAGTGGTGGACTTTGCAAGCTCACCTGCTCAGAATTCATTCCACTTCTCTTTAGATTAAAACACTAAAAAATTAAAATCACACACGATTACCAGCTCTGACCTTTATAAAGCACCACACCGAGGTTTGCAGAGGGACAATTACTTTGTCATTTCCTGGTGTGTGTGTCTCTAGCTAAGGACTTGTTTGCGATGGAACTTGTTGAGGACAGGTCCATGAAATCTCTTCTCCCGCATGTTGTGCCCCTCATGTAGTTCCCTTCTGTCACCACCTTCTGTCACTGCCATCCTCCTCATGCTCCCTCCTTCCAGGGACCTAGACAGCGCCCGGCCCGGGGCGTCTGGGAAGCCACGCTTCTCCATTTCTCTTCTTCGTTTCAGTGGCTGCACCTCTGTTCCCCCTCAAGCTGCTCTTGCTGAGGCTTTCTAGGTGTCTTTCACCAGGTCAAGGAGTCCTTTCTGTTAAGAAGTGTCACATTTTACGCAAGGCTTCTCTTTTACCCTGTAGTGAGCTGAACAGCTTCTAATAGCTTTCTACTATTTATCCACATTTCCATTAGGGAACCAACTTTGAGATTTGCACATTTTCCTAGGATACTAATTTGCTAGGGTTTCTTATGACCTGTGTGAATCTTGGGACTAGTGTGGTTGGGCCTGTCCTTATGGTTTTGGAGTTTGGACTCTACCGGCTCATTAAACCAGGTGAGTAAATGCTCCCTCTCATCTGTTTCTCTGTATAAATTGGAATTGTCTTTGAAAGCTCTGTAGAAGTCATCCATAAAATTATCTGACTGTGGTAGCACTTGCCTGTAAAATTACCTGGAGCTAGGACATTCCTCTGGGAATATTTAAGCCACTAACTCAATTACTTTAATAAGATTATTCAGACTTCCACACTCCTAAATCACTCTTGGCAAGGTATATTAGTTGGCAACCTTTCCACTGTTAGCTCAGATTTGTACTTTACCTGACATTTATAAAATATTCCATTTGATATAGGATCATAAACAATTGGCAAAAAAATCATTTATAACGTTTGCTAATTTTGTGTCCACCACATCTGCTATTTTGCCAACAATTTACAGTCTAATATTGTTACCTGCCCTTTTTCTTGTTCAACCTGATCAGCAATACCAAACCATGTTTGTTGTGCTTAATTTTTTAAAAAGCATTCAGAACACGAAGCAGGGCTGCCCACTTGTTTATGACACCCCAGAAGTGTGTACGGCTCCCTGGGAAATCTGGGTCCACCTCTCAGACCTCACACTGACAGGTTCTCACCGCAACTCCACCAGGGAGAGTGGGATCCTGAGCACCTTCCCGCCATCCCCAGGGATGCCCAGGGATGCCCCAGAGCACAGGTTGGCTGGCAAGGCTGGCCTGGCAGGGCTGTCACAGGATGCTCTGGCTGCTGCCTGATGAGCTGCCAGGCAGAGCTGCACGGTGGGTGCTTACCGTTCCCCACCGGCACATTCTCCTTCACTTCCTGAACAAAGGGCCAGGAGCTGAATCTGCTGCAAGACATAATATCACCAACCAAAAGGAAGTGTGAAATCACAGAGCAGTGCAGCATGGAAGGAGCCAAGTTTTGATTCGGAAGTTGCTTCTCTTGGTGTTGCTGGTTGGTAATGGAGTTGAAGTAGGCACAATAAAGGGCTTTTGTGATATCAGAAGGCATCGCAGAAGATTGCTTTTCCCTTTGTGCTCAAGATGTATGACTTCACACGTGGAGCAGTGTTTCAATACCCTTGGAGACTGAGTGCTGGGGATTTAGACAACAGTGGCGTCTGAAAAGATTTGTGCTAAGAGAGACGTAGCCTGCAGTCCAGTACATCCTGTCCAAAGCATGTGTTCTCTTGGACCAAATTTAAAAGAAATGGCACACAGAAAATTACTTCAGATAAATGCAGGACATCCCTCCTCTCATCCTGTGGGGGTTTGTCTTTTTTCTGGAGGTCTGAAGTCAGTGGGGTATGCTCCATCCCTTCTGCTTGTGACAGTCACCTTCCAAACAGGTCATTCACTCATAGGCTCTAAGCATCGTCACTTTCCCAACCTGATCACTTTTATCTGCCCCAGAAGATAAGCTGGCTCTCTGTGGGTCCCAGGAACACCAAGGCATACCCCATGAGGTGTCTTGGGGTGACAAGGAGAGAGACCAGAGCGGAGACTCTAGAAAGGCACCCTCAGCACAGAGCCGGAAAGGTTGCCTGACCAGTAAGAAGCAGCGGCATGTCCCAGGCACGCGTGGCGCCTCCCCATGCAAGGATGTGATCCCATATCCTGTCTTGCCTTCATAAATCCCGCTTGCTTTCTACACTGGTAGGGTAGGAAAGGTGAACTGAAAAAGCCTCCATTAAAGTCCCTAATTAATAAAGAGGCTTTGGGGACTTTCTCAAATACTATGGTTTGGGGAGCGACTCCTGGTTCTGAGGCCCAGAGACACTCATAAAAAGACTGATCAGTTTTAGAAAAGGCACAAAAGGGAGAACAGAGTTAATGACTTCCCACTGCAGGCGATGTTGGGGGGGGGGTCGCCCCATGCCCCGGGCTGCTGGGCTTCCCCTCCCTGTGTAGCCGATTAGCAGCAATAATGGAGCAGACTCAGTTTAATTGTGCACCTGCCAACCGGTAATGTGTGTGTGCCGCCATTATTCTCAAATTCTATCCATCAAGCGGGTTTTAAAATTTCAAAGGAAACGATAAAAGAGATCGATCTGAATACATCTCATCTCCTTCCTGGTTGGATCGCCTTACGGCCGGGTGGTGAGGAGCTGCAGAATGGACCCAGGCCAGCAGCCATAAAGGAATCGCAGGAGAAGGACAGAGGGCAATGGCAAGCCTGAGATGAGATTAATTACCCACCGAGCTTGTTTTCCTGGGTCGATTAGTTATAAAATGACTTCGCTCTGCTTTAGCACTCAATGGCTGATCCTCAAGAAGTGGGCACTGCCAAGGCAGTTTTTCAAGTGACATTTTACCCTTCCATTTGCACCAAGGATTGACAGGCTGCAGCCACATCCTGTACACTGGGCTGTACCAGCCGCTCTGTACCTCAGCAAGCCTGAAGATCACAGGAAAATGCAGAATCCACTCCAAAAGTCTGATGTAGGACAGGGTCTATGAGGGTCAGAACCTACCAAAATGTAGACCTACCTTCAGGCGGGATTCAAACAGATCTCAACAAGAACGCGGGGCTTCAGGTAGGCGGGGCTGCTCCAGGTGGGGAACCTCTCCTGGTTGGTCCTGAGCAGGGCTGCTCCAGACAGGGGTCCTCCTGGTGGTGTACTGAACACCTTTTGGGACTCAGATCCCAACAGTGGTTAACACTACCTTTTAAGTAATTCAAAGCTTCACAGGAAGAAGAAATGAAAGAGAAGGCATTGAGAAGGAGTTTAAACACTGAGCATTTGAATATCAAGAATGAGTGCCCTAGAGTGGACAGTGGGGCAGGATGGAGACTGTGCAACAGCTCAGATCACTTTCAAAACCATACTCCACAAGCACAGGTGCTCTGAAGATCCACTGTGTGCATTTGGGCCAGGAAGACCAGCATCCCAGCCTCTGGCAGCAGCTGCAGCCATGTCTGGCTCTGAGGCAATTCAGTCTTAGAGAGAGGTGTTAGTGAGCGACAATGTACACCTTCCCACCCGCTGGAGGGAACGGAGTATGAGGGCAGGCAGGAGTGGAGTGGAAAGGCCTGAGTCCATGGGAAAGGTGTTAGAGCCATGAGGCCAGGGCCCACAGGGATGGCTATGTGTAAACCTTGGAAGCAACAGCTTTGCACCCCTGCCCAGGGGATACCCCAAATCATAAATGGAGCACAGCACTGGCTGGACCTTGCTGTCAAAGAGCTGGTGGCCCCCATGCTCCCTGCAAAGCATGACCCCACCCTCCATTTTATCCAGCTTTTCCTTCTTGGCCTAGATGTGGCCTTGGCCATTTATGACAAAAAGCCTTGCCTTGGAAGCAAGACCCTGGAAGGGGCCAGGAGCCAGGAGGTGGAGGTAAGAAGCCACCTCTCCACCTCTGATTCACTCGCTAGCAAATCACGTTTGGTTTTGTTTGAACCTACTTCGTTTTATTTCACACTTTAAGAAATGCTCACTTACAGGTCTTTCAAAATCTGTGGGAGACTTTTCTCTGTAAATTGTACCTAAGAATCTTTCTGCAAGGGCTGTGAAAGCAATTTAAGAGAAATCAGCAGCATCTGTGTCCCCATTACTTGTGTCCGACCTGTTCTCAGAGTGGTTCCTGCAGCAATGTGAAGGGGCTTCCTGCCAGGGCTTCCTGGCCAAGCACAGGACTGCCCCTGGAGGCACGCAGTGGACAAAGCCCATCCTAGTGTCCCCACGCAGAGACCTCTGTGCCTGTTCCAATCTCCGACCACTTCAGGCTCTGCCTAGAGCAGGCTGACAGGACTGAGTCCAGAGGGAGTAAGGGGAGCCCAGCATGCCACCCCGTAACTCTAAGGACATCACCTGGGATACTGTGTCTGTTTAGCCTGATTCTCAGAAACATATTCAACGTGAGATTTATAAAATACTTGTGAGTAGCTCTCAAAATGTCCCAAGTCACATTGTGTTAGGGCTCAGGTAAATGTCAAGTGATCCAGGAGACCAGGCACAGTGAATCCTGTGTTAGAACGTGCGGCGATCTCTGTGTTCTTCTCCTACTCGCCCCCGTGTGTCCTTCTGTGAGTACACAGCTATCTGGGCAGGCGTTCAGTCCCCTATCGGGGTCGTCCTGCTGACTTGAGTAACTCCAGAGGATTGAGAGCAACCCTCTCCTTATGCCAAGGGGGCAACAGGGAGGTTTCGTCCTCGGAACAGTAATTTCATGTTAAAATAGTAGTGTTGAATTGAGCCATGGGCTGGAACAGATTGCTCGTGGGTGCTTACCATTGAGGGAAGATGATTTTAATCCCCCAAAGGAGTCAACCAATCCCAGCTCAACTGCAGAACGTGACTTCTGCCTCACTGTCCACTCTACCTCTGCCTCCGTATTTCCCTCCCTATATCTCCTCCTCTGTCTCTCTCCATCTTTTCCTCTTTTTCTCTGTCTCTCTCCCTCCCTGTTTTTCCCTCCATCCTTCTCTTCTTTATCTCCTTCTCTGTATCTCTCCCTGTCTTTCTCTGTCCCTCTGTCTCTATCTTTCTCGCTCTGCCTTCTGTCTCTCCCTCTCCATCTCCCTTTGCCCCTTCCAGGCCCCACTCCAAATTCTTGTCAGTGGAAGTGGCCATCACCTGGGGCTGAGCTAGAATCCCAGGCTCTGAAGCCACAGGGACTCTCTGAGTATGCCTCTCATTGGGTCCCAGCTTTAAGTGAGAGTCACCTTTGAAGAAGGCTCCTGCTGACTGCATCTTCTCCTGGCTCCTGGGCTGGGAACCTGAGGGATGGGAGGATCCATGGGAGTTCCCACATGGCACCAGGTGCTGGCATCAACCTGCAATGAAGCCTTAAACCTGTAGCCCCTCTAAACCCAGGAACATGCACCAGAGGCCTTCCTGTGTCCCCTCCTCAGCCATGTGCGGAGTGGATTTGATAGGACAGCCAGGCCTGAAAGCACAGAGGGCATGTGGACACGTGACCTTGCCACATACACAGCTTTCCCCACTACTCAGCAGGCAGACCACCCATGAAACTGTTGAGTCCCCTATTAAAATCAATGTCATGATTCTTCCTCTGAGTTGCCACTTAAAATACTGCAAAAATACCTGTATCCTCATGAGAATAATTCCCTCAGGACCTCGTGACCACCCAGCCTCAGTAGGAAACCAAGCATCTCACCCCAGCCACGCCCAGTCCCTATATCCTGCAGGGTCTCGCTAGGGGAAATACCATGTCCCCACTGCAGATTCCCCAGAAGACCATGTGTCCTTATTCCCGCTGACCAACCCAGACTTGGAGCTCTTCCCCCTGGAAAGGAGCTGGGATCCACACTGGGGCTGGTAGAGAGGGGAGGGCTCTCCACAGCTCAACTGGTCCAATAGCCCTGCCTGTTTCACACCTGTGTGCTTGTGCAACCCTGCCGGGGCATTCACTTTTAAACTTTAATATTGACTCTGTGCTATGGAATTTTATTTTAAAGAGAAAACATCTCCGTTCCATTATGACCATTTAATAACATTGTCCATTTACAAAAGTGTTTTAATCATGGGTGGATCGATTTCCATCTATCCATTGACCCATCCACCATTTATGCACCCATCCATTCTTCTGTAATTCTCCTTAAGCCATCATCTAACCATCTATTGGGTGTCTGTAGAGCTGTCTCCTATGTCCATCTCCCATCTGCCTTCTCCATCTATCTCTACCCATCGAGTTCTACACATAAAAGAATAAAGATGTTAGAAGTTTAGAAAGAGAATCCCCCTTCTTTTGGTGTCCAGATTAAAAGGGCTTTGAGAAAAGTAGCTAACAGTAAGTCCTTACGCACACTGCTTGCCTGGTACTTTTCCATCCAGCTTAAGTTTCAAAGGAGGCAGGAATGCAATGACGATTGAAGCCACAGGAATCAATGTTTTACAGCAGACCCTGGAGTGGGGAGGTTTCTCCCAAAGCACCTTCTTTTGAGATGGTTGCTCATCTATCATTTTATCCATATAATCCAAATGCTGAGTGCTTAGTAGCACCGTGCCTTTGGTAGGATAGTGCCCTGAGATGTTTGCCTGATTTGGTCAAGCCTCCTTCTGCTTCTGAGTACTTCCAGTGGATAGCCACACTGTTTAGCAGGACACAAAATTCCTGGTCCACGTGAGAAGAAACAGACAGATGTAGCAGGGGTTGCCTATCAACTCCCCGGCCTGGCACCTAAGACACTCACAGAACCAATCAGTGCCCAACTAGCTCCAGCACACAGTCCTGAGGCCCTCAGCCTCCCAGACATCCCTGGGATTACCCCCACTGCCACTGTCCAATAAGCTTCTCTTGCTGAAAGAACCCTATTTCTCCTTTAAGCCTCCCCTTAAATTCCATGTCATACATTAAGGCTTCTGGTCAAGAGAACCATTTCTGCTCTGCAAATCCCATGTGCTCCTTACGCCCCCAGACACACGGCTTTCTGCTTGACACAGTTGCTGGCTTTCACATCTGCCTCCTCTCCAACACTCTATACATCTCACAGGAGTACATCTGATTTGTCTTTGTCCTCATAAGGGCCCTCAGAATGCTGTAGCTCCCAGGAGCTCTCTGGAATGAGCTGAGCTGAATTGCACCTTACTGAGTCAGATGGAAAGCCCGGGATGCCCAACTGCAGGTTTGGGGGTAGTTGAGGAGCCAGAAGAGGAGCTTCCACTCAACCCAATGTCTAACCTCACAAACTCACAGTGGAGTGGGGAGAGCAGCAGCCACGCTTCCCACTCCGCGTGGAGGGCTCTGAGAGAGGACATCATGTGCAGATGGGGAGCACGCAACCATGGCAGATTCCTCAACCTCGCCTTTCGGAAAGCACATGTGATTTACTACTCCAAGAGTAGTAAAGCATGAAAATCATGTTTTAAGTCTCCAAACCAAAAGTAAACTTAAAGGCTTAGTGTTTAGAGATTTTTTCATAACAATTAATTAAACTCTGAAAATGCATAGTAACAAAGGATCTATGTAGCGCAACGAGAGGTGAGAGATGAACGATGAACCTATGGATTCAGAAGGAGCTGGGCAGGAAGAAGCCAGCCTAACCCTAATCCTAACCCTGCCACCTGGCGGAGGCGCAGTCACACAGTCTGTGTGCCTCATCCTGAACCTGTCCTCCTTCTACCCCACTAGGTGGTGCTGAACCCCAAAGAGGAGCTCAGCTCAGCTCAGCTCAGGCTCTTCTCCAGGCTCTGCTCTGTGGCTTTATGGAAGAACCTCCCGTGAGCATCTTCTCATCCCCCCAGCCCAGTGTCCTTATCTCACAAGTGCTGTAACTGTCACCTCACAGGGTTGCATGCTTTGGCTCAGAATCGAGCGAGGCCATGCCTTAGGAAGAACTGTGAAATGTCTCAGATGCTGACCCAGTGTGAGGGATGTGAGAAGTTCCAACTGGGATTCTTGAAGTTTCAGGTGCAAAGAAGATAAGACAAAGCCCAGAGTCACTATGGGTTTTGTTTTTATTTATTTGATGTAGGTTTTCCATTGTGTAGCATGAAGTTTGATATTAGGGTCCTGTCCACAAGGACTCTTGGGCTGAAATTTTAGAATCTATTGGAACTTGTCAAAAAGACTGTTTGCCTTCACTAAAATAAATTTCTGTGGGGCAGAAAGAAAAGAAAAATAAGTGAAAATGAAAGCTGACGGCCCTGAGCAGGGCACTGTGTGCAAGCGTGGAGCGTGGGAAATCGGGAAAAGCAGACACTGAGGGGAGGGGCAGACGGAGCCCCCGGCTCTGGCACTCAGAGCTGCTGTCTAGTCTGTGCCCCAAATGCTGCTCTTCCACAGGTGTGCGCACGGGTGGAGCCAAGACGGGAGAGCTGGGAAACCCCTAGGCCTGGGAAGGGCCCTCTAACGCACACGGCTGCTACAGCAGGGGCAGGAGACTTGTCCTGAGCGGGCTGTGCTCCAGGACATCAGATTCAGAGGTGCCCTTCTCTTCAGCTTGCTTTCCATGTCTCAAATCAGTCTCTGACCACGGGCCCAGCAGGACCTGGCTTCATTTTCGTTACCTGTGTGCGCATCTGGCCTCGGCTCCTGCCCTTGTCATCCAGGGATTGTCACACCTCAGTCCCTAGCTGAAGGCAGCAAGCAGAGTAGATGCCCGCAAGACTCCATGGGCAAACAACCTCCCTGCACCCCTAAGACACCCTCCAGGCGGAGAGGGTCAGGTACTTACTGTGGTCCTCTGAGGAAGAGGCCCCTTTTCCAGGGTGTGCATCTGGACAGGAGGAGCAAGCTCCATAGGAGGAGCAGGACTTGCATGACAGCTGAGGACAGCACAGTGGCTACCCTTACGCCTCGGGCAGCAAGGCCCTCTGGGAGCACCAGGACAGGCTATTGACACTGCTGATGAAATTAAGAATGCAGCAGAACCCAGCATTGATGGGGCGGAGGGCTCGGCAGGGCTTGGGATTCAGGCCTGAAACGCGGTGCAGAAGATTGCAAAGCCCTGCCTGTGAAGTGCCTCTGGCCACACCCCACGGGGAAGACCTTGAGAGTTGGGTAAAGAGGGATTCGGAAAGGACAGCCTCTGCAGCAGGGTTAGGGAGGCCTTTATCAATGCGTGTATTAGGTATGCACATAGACAGGCGCTTATGCTGAGAGTGCTGTAGATTAAAATCTACGGCACTGAACAGCTCTTTAGGAAGCTACAGGCTGGAGTCATGAATGTGAGGAGCTGTCTTTGCTTCCTTAGCTGTACATGAACGGTGAGGTCCTGGGTCCCACCACCCATGGACTTGGCTTTAAAGAGAGAAGAATGGTGGTAGATTGAGATCTGTGTCCCTTACCTCCTCTTGGGAAGCCCAGTCCCCAGGGTGGTAGATGAAGGTCTGTGTCCCCTACCTCCTCTTGGGAAGCCCAGTCCCCAGGGTGGTAGATGAAGGTCTGTGTCCCCTACCTCCTCTTGGGAAGCCCAGTCCCCAGGGTGGTAGATGAAGGTCTGTGTCCCCTACCTCCTCTTGGGAAGCCCAGTCCCCAGGGTGGCAGTGTCAGGAGGTGGGGCCCTGGAGAGCCGAGGTCCCCATGGTAGAGAGAGCCTTCTGCAAGGGTGGGCCCCATGCAGCTGCCGCCCCTCCCACCACACCAGGATACAGAGAGAAAACGCCATCCTGGGACCAGGACACAGAGCCTACAGACACACTCTGCTGCAGCTGGACCATGAACCCCGAGCTCAGAGCTATGGTTTGCAGCCCCAGCCTGTGGTATTTTGTCATAGCAGCCTGGAAAGACTTGGAGCTGCTCTTATGAGGTGGATCCCTCCCATCTGAAAAAGTGTTAAAAATCCATATAATATTCATTAATTGCAGATACTAAATAGTAAATGTGCTAAACTTTTTACAAAGAAACCACTCTCTCTGGTCAGTTCAGGTCTGTTTGCAGGTGTGACTCTGCCTTTCCTCTTGGGCGTGGTGTGCACTGGGGTGTCTCAACTCACTGTGTGAAGAGGTGTAGTAGGAGGGGGCTTGCTTCATCAGACACTTGAGTGGATTCAAAGTTTCCCCCAAGCTGTAAATCCAGAGTCAGCGGAAAGACAAAACAAGCAAGAAATGACAAGCTTGGGACTACGAAAACAGGGCCACACATCCCTCCAGCCATCACTCCTGGGCGGACCCCCACTGCAGCCTCCTGCCTCTGCCTGTCCTGCCCTGACATGCGTAGTAGGGCAAGATCCTCCAGAGGAAAACACACCTGACATTTACTTCATTCCAAGGTGAGTTGAAATGACCCAGAACTTAAGCCACATCTCCCAAGACCTGGGTCAAACTGATGCTATCCTACACATCTGACTTGGGTCACAGGCTTGCATTTCCTAGGAGAGAAAATCGTGGGATTTTTTTTGTTAGTTGGCATGCACTTAGTAGTATTTGTTTTCTGAAACACTAAATCTAAATGAGTCCAACACAGCAGACCTTGGTCCCCAGAGAGGTCGTTAATGCCAGCGGGAGCCAGGGCAATCAGCCCTCCCTGCTCAGTGAGCCTGTGCTCCAGGTGGCTGTGGGCAGGTTACAGGTGGTTTGTGGGAGGAAACTTAACTGCCCCTGGGGCCTGGAAGTGTTGGTGTAGAATCTGTGATAAGACAGAAACCAGTTGATAAACAGTGTGTAAGAGCTGTACTGTCCAGGAATTGGGTGAGCCTATTGAGAAGACCTTTGGCACCTGAGGACACTCAGACACCAGTGGGCACAGGCTGGCCTTGCTGGGCAGGCGGGTGCTGAGCTCTGGGCGGGAGGAAGCCTCCCTGTGCTGACGTCTCCTGATCCACAGTTAAGAAGCTCGTGGAAACCTGTTCCTCCCACCTGCCTTAATGTCAGAGTCATGCTTGAGGGCTGTGAGCTGAATGTCACCATCTCCCCAGAGTGTCCATATGCGGCATGGTTCTGGGGTGAAGCTGTCACAGAATGTCTCATGAAACCTGGAGCCCCGTGCCCAGCTCTGAGGTGCTGTGAAGGGAGAAGCCACCACCAGCTGTTCCCTTTACTCCTCATAGCCACCTCCGGCTGCCCGAGGCACCTCACCAATGCCACCAGGAGTGTGTGATCCGCAGTGTCCTCCACACAGGTCAGCTTTCAGCTGCTCGATCAGAATCCTGTCACTAATCCAAAAGTGCATTAACAACTTCGAGGAGATGGATATCTTAACTGCCCTCATTTGATCATCTATCGAATTATTACTCTATAATCCTCAAATTTCTACAAGGAAAATGATACTTAAAAATAAGAGAACACTACTGGACTACTGTCACCACCCTGTGCTGAGCTGGTTAAAGCTGGCTGGTGGTGCTGCTCCACAGACAGGTGTGTCTCTGTGCACCTCCAGGAGTGCACCTCCAGGAGGGCCGTCTGAGAATGTGCACCTCACCCACGGCCCCGAGAGCCTTTCACAGATCTCCACCTGCCCACCCTCCACTCATCAGCAAGAGTCTTCATAACTCTAAGTTGTCCTACGATTGGGTTTCTTGGAATTTGCTCTCCAAAGGAGACATCTTCACCCCCAGACCAATGTACCTTCCCTGGAACCTCACCACACACTCAGCTAGGCCGCAGCAAGCTCCTGCTGCACAGAAAGTGTGTCCCTGGGGAGTTGGTCATCATCCCAACCCACGCAGCTCCCCAAAAAGCCAGGTGTGCTCACCCCCACAAGGAGCCATGGGCACTCAGAGACCCAGGTCTGTTTGTGCTCTGGTGGACTTAGGGTGAAGACCTTGAAGCTTGGAAGACCTCCAGCTTGGCAGAGCTACATTCTGAAGCAAGCTTCAGAAGCTGATATTCTTTATGGGAACTTTGTATTCCCTGAAGCCTGGACTTGGACTTTGGTGTCTTGGAGAATATATGAATATTGAATCAAAGAAGCATCACTGGCATATTTTATGAATATTCCTGGCAATCTAACTATAAAATACCTCCAGGAGAACAAAGATTACTTTTATTCTGCTTGACATGGAATTATTCAGCAGAGTTTCCAGTCAAAACCGACACGGTTAAGAAATGGGATCGTTTCAGGCTGTTTCCCTCTGCCTTCAGAATCCTTACAAAGGTGCTGACCCCGCAGTCACAGTGCAGACGCGCCTCCCAAACATGGTGCACTGCACAATTCCTGAGTTTCAGCAGAGACGCAATCACATTTGAACAGCACGGCCACCTGGGCTCAGCGCCATAGATATTTCATGATGTGAACTCACAGAAGCACCAAATATTTGCACAAAAGCAGGATTAGAGGGGCCTTCTAGCCTCTTTAATCTCCAAATTCCTCAAGAGAAGGACAGACTGCTTCATGACTTGGTTGCTCCTTCCTGGAGCATCTGTGTGCCACATGCCAGAGACCATGCTCATGGCAAGGGTAGAAGAGCAGCCAGAGATAAGGTCCCTGCTGTCACCAGGCCAGCAGAGAGCTGCAAAGGCAGATTTCAACTGTGATGGAAGCAGGAAGGGCACACCACACAGCAGGCAGCCAAGGGGTGGTGGCCAAAGCTAGTCTCAGGGCCAGGAGAGGGTCTCCGGTGTAGAGTTGGAGCTGAGATGCGCACAGCACACAGACAAAGGCAGGGAAGGCAAGCGGCACAGGGATGAGCAGAGGAACCCACCCCCGGGGTCCAGGAAGTGAATTTCTGGATATTGCGGTGCTGTGGAGAGCAGCTCCAGATCTGGGGCTTCCTGCAAACTGGAGCCGTGTTAAATGATTCACACAGCTTCCTCAAGGCCAAGGACAGAAGCTCCCTGCCTGTGTGTTTTCAGAAGCTCATTCTGAATGCTGTGTGAAAACACAATGTGAGGTGAAATGGGAAGACAGAGAGGCCACAGGAAATCTGTGACAATCATGAGGGTCAGTCACCATGGATCCTTCACAATGGAGGGGAGAAGAAGAGGGCATGCTGGAAATGTTCTCCTCAGCTGATGCCTCATCCCCCAAATCAGACATGTGATGACAGTAGACCAGGGTCCCACCTAGAAGGTCAGGGGACAACAGAGGGTATTGACTGCATGTCACCTGGCTAGTATATAACAAGAAGACCAAGGGACCCTGGGCCTGAAGAAGATGGAAAGAATCCAAGGCACAAGTATATGCACATGATCCACCAACACAGGAAGAGCTGTTCACCCAAGAATGTTCTCAACTGGAATAGTCTCCTTTGGAATAATCTCAGTTGGAATAATCTGTTTTGGAATGGTCTCAGTTGGAATGACTCAACTGGCATGATTGCTTTTGGAATGATCTCTCTTGGAATGGCTTCAGATCAGAACCAGAACCACAGAGAAGTGGTAAGGAAGCAAACCATGGCCCTACCTGACAGCCTCTCTCTTCATTTTTAAATTTTATTAAGGAGTTGAGTTATTGAACAATTATAGATGCATATGTAGAGCAAATGATATGATAGGCCCCTAATCCTAATTCATAATCATCCCCATATCACCCACAATTCACAACTCAGTATCTTGACTCAACCGAACTCCCTCTCTCCTCACCCCCATATATATACACGCATGATTGTGCATTTTCTGGAATTAAATGATTGCATAAGTATTATTTGGCTTCTCTGGGGAATAAAGAGTAAGCTATATTATTGATCCTTGGGATGCTCCCCCAATCCTGGAGTCTAGCGGGGAGCATCCAAGTTCCTGTCAGGAGAGCCAAGGATCAGCCTCAGCTGAATGACAGACCCAAAGAGGAGACAGAGCCTTGGGGACTTGGGAACTGGTCTCTTGCCACCTTCAGAGGAGGACAGGTACAAGCAAAGGATTCCCATCCGAGACCCAGGCCCTGGAGCTGGTGCACCATGTGCCCTCAGCAGACTCAAGGGCTCCGCCTCTGCCTCCTGCTTGGGTGCAGCTGCAGCAGGCTTTCTCCCCACTCTGGAAAACCTGAGAGCAAGCGGAGCAGTGCGACCAAGCAGTGCCCTGCTCCTCAGGGGCTGCCTCCAAGGGCAAAGGCCAGCCTCCCTGAGGCAGCAGATAAGGGGCCCATGCTGCTCCCGCTTCACAGCCAGCTCAGATCCTGACTGTCAGAAAGACCAGGGAAAGCTGAGGCTCCCTGCGCTGAGCCTGCAGGTGGCGGCTGCTGGGCAAACGCTGGCTCAGGCAGCACCGGCAGTTATCCTGCTTCTGCAGATGCAGGGACTCATCAGTCCTCGGTGGGCGTCACAGAGCAGGCCCCCTACCCCTGGAGGACACTGTCCAGCTGATGGCAGCACCTAATTGCCAAGCACCTGCAGGGGGTACAGGCCACTATCAGAGGAAGCAGCTCAGTGGGCCGAGAGCTCCGTGCCCTCCCACTGCCTTCCCACCGCAACAGGCACTCTCCAACAGCTCTCCCCATGCCAGCTGGAAAGAGCGAATGATAGAACCCATAGCTCCACAGTCATCCCTGGGTGACGGCATGTATGTCCCCTTGGTGCTCATTGCTCCCCCCGGGGGCCCGTGAACCAGCAGCTCTCCTTGATACGTTGTTCAGGGTGTGAGCAGCCACGAGGCACCTCCTCGTGAGGATGTGTGTGAGAATACGTGTGAGAGGTTGCATGTGTGTGAGAACACAAATGAGAGATTCCGTGTGTGTGAGCATGTGTGTGAGAGCACGTGTGTGAGGTTCCATTTGTGTGAGAGCACTGTGTGTGAGATTCCGTGTGTGTGAGCATGTGTGTGAGAGCACGTGTGTGAAATTCCATGTGTGGGAACATGTGCGTGAACATGTGTGTGAGAGCACGTGTATGAGCATGTGTGTGAGAATACATGTGAGAGAGCACTGTGTGTGAGAGCACATGTGTGAGAGAGCATTGTGTGAGAGCACATGTATAAGCATGTATGTGAGAATATGTATGATAGATTACATGTGTGAGAGCACTGTGTGTGAGCACATGTGAGAGAGCATGTGTGTGCAAGAGTGCATGTGTGAGAGCACTGTGATAGCAAGTGTGTGAGACCACCGTGTGTGAGAGCATGTGTGTGAGCACATGTGTGAGAATACATGTGAGAGGTTGCATTGTGTGAGAGCATATGCCAGAGATTCCATGTGTGTGAGCATGTGTGTGAGAGCATGTATGTGAGCATGTGTGTGAGAGCACGTGTGTGAGATTCCATGGGTGTGAGCATGTGTGTGAGAGCACATGTGTGAGATTCCATGGGTGAGAAAATACATGTGAGAGATTACAAGTGTGAGAGCCCTGTGAGCACATGTGAGAGAGTGTGTGTGTGTAAGAGCACATGTGTGAGAGAGCACTGTGATAGCAAGTGTGTGAGACCACTGTGTGTGAGAGCACGTGTGTGAGAGCACATATGAGAGCACAAGTGTGAGAGCACATGTGAGAGAGCACAAGTGTGAGAGCACATGTGAGAGAGCACAAGTGTGAGAGAACATATGTGTGTGAACATGTGTGAGAGCACAAGTACAAGAGTGTGTGTGTGTGTGTGTGTGTGTGTGCTGTGCTGCCAACCCATTGCCTGCCTTGTCCCTGAGCACACTGAGTACCAAAGCCGGCCCAGCCGTGGTATGTGTGTCCTCTCCAGGGCCCAGCCGGGACACGCACATGCTACAGCACATCTTTGTCCAGGAAGTGCCACAAGGGTGAGAGCTGGCCCAGGAGCCGCCCGATGCTCAGCACTGCACTGTTGGCTTGTGTCAGCCTCGCAGCTGGCCAAGCCCCTCCTGTCCTCCCTCCATGGATACAGTGAGGCCGGGAGTGGTTGGGGAACTTGCCTTGGTTTCTCAGCAGGTGTTGGCACATCTGGGAAGCAAACTGAAGCAACCCACAGAGGCCACACGGCTCTGTGCTCCTGCAAACCCCAGCTCTGGAGAGGCCCGAAGCTTTCCTCCTGTGCGAACAGGAACCAAGGGCACCCACCCTCACAGGACCACTCCAAGCATGGTGGGTGTGGATGAGGATTGGAACCTGACACTTTTTGGGGGGAAGACAGAGGGCCATTAAACACAGAAGCTGTGTCCCCCAGAAGGTGCATGCTTTCCGGAGGGGTAGGAACAGCCTCTGCAGCTGGTGCGCATTCCTGCTGCCAGAATGTCCTACGTTAGCAGATCGGTCTCACTCAGAAGGCATCCTTCATGGGCATAGCCCCCCAACTGAGCTGAGAGGAAGTTTATGCCAGAGATGCTGCTTGTGCAACTGAGGCAGGAAAGCACAGGCTGGGGGAAGCGGTCCTGCAGGGGCCTGTTGTCAGGATTCCAGCAGAGTTGGAAGCAGAGAGTCCGGGAGCCACAGCCCAGAAGAAGCAGCCATCTCCCGCTGTCTGCTCCAATCCAGGGGTGCTTCTTCCAAGAATCTGAGACAGCTGAGGCACCACGCAAGTGCCTCACAGGAGCAAGTGTCTCGTCACCTTTGTTTTGTTTGGCGTGAGGTAGGGGGTCCTCTCCTAAAACGTGCCTCCGGCCTCCACAGTAGCCTAAACACTGTTGCACATCAATTCCACACCACTCCCTGCCATTTCATGGAACTCAATCCTCAGCCACATAGAAACACTCAGGGACCCGGATAGGAAGCAGGGAGGGTGGTCTGAGGGCTTCCCATGGCAGCCACCTCAAAGACACAGTGACAGGAGCACTGAAACCCAAGCAAGGGCCGCCACCTAGGAGATGGCAGAGAATTTTAATAAGCTGTAGAAGACAATTACGCATACTCACCTAAGTAAGTGGGTATCCTTCAAAACTAAGCAAAAAGCCAACTGATACTTTCCTCGCATCCAGGACACATTTGCGTGATTTTATTTTCTTTGATGCTGTATTATTATATAGTCATGTGGACGTGGGAGCCAGGTGGTAGCCAGCTCAGGACTGTGCTCTACCAAGGCCGTGAAGCTAGAAGGCCAGTTAGGAGGCAATGAGGGGCTTCTGCTCCCCACGATGGGGCAGATGGCGCATCTATTAAGCTGTGTGTTGTAGAGCAGTGGCCAAGGCGTCCTTACCATGCACAAGAAGACACCGCCTTGTTGAGACCCCTCTGGATGTGCACTGGCCGGGATGAAGAAACAGCATAGAACTGGTAAACACCACTTCTTTCCCAGAGGCTGTTTCAGAAAGAATGGCTTTGAATTAGCAGGTAGAGTGGAGAAGAGCCGCCCTCACCAACAGGCCAGCACCACCCAGCCCCGTGAAGATCCAAGAGAGCCACCCTGAGGCCTGACCTTGACACCACAGCTCCCAGTTCTCAGGCCTTTAGACTAGGACTGAATCACAGTCAGGCTCCCCTGGTATCCAGACTGCAGATGGCAGACAGTGGGGCCAATCAGTCCCCAGAATCACATGGGCCAATTCATAAGAGATATCTTCTGTTTCTCTGGAGAATACTGACTGATACATCTACCCATTCTGGTCTTGTTTCCTGTAGGAAATTCTGGCTGTGTTGTGTCCCAAAACACAAGTAAAAGCTAGCCAGGGGAGACTAATAGGCATTAAGAGACACAGATGCCATGGTCCCCTGAGTCACCGTCCTTTCTGGTGATACAGGAAGGCAGGGTCTTCCAGGGAGGCTCATAAACCTGAAGTCATCAGTCTCTACCACTGGCCGGTCTTCTCGACTCTCCCAGATCATTCCATCAATGCTGATCCTTGGTCCAGGTGCTCTGGGAGACTCACACCTGACCAAGGGTGACCTAGAAAGGGGACAGCAGTGTGGCTCAAGTGTGCACATTAGAGGAGGAACAACACTACCCTTCCACCTCACTGAGGTCAATGAAGCCATCTCTTGGGGCCCAGGCAGCGCTCAGATAAGAGATGAGGTGCCTTGCATTGGCCAGGCTGGCAGGGGAGGGTTGTTCCACAGCAGACCTGGCCTCTCTCGAAGCCCTGTCTCCAGCCTGAGCACCAGTTAGCCACTGTAAAGCACACACAGTATTCTGAGAAGATATTTTTAGGTTCCTGTTTGAGGAAGGAACGCTGACCTAAGAAGCTAAAAATCCAGGGGCGGGGGTTTCATTGCAAACTACCTATTCAAACGATTAGTTGGGCTGTCACAGAAATGGAAATGCATTTAAATTTTTTTCCAGAAAGTCTGGTCATTCTAAATTAAGCCCTGATCTCAGAGTCGCATTTATAAGACTAGAGGAAACAGCTTCTGAGAAGCACTGCTGCCAGGACTGCCGACCCTTGGCTCCCGAGCAGAGGGACACTGGGAAAAGGAAAGGTGATTCTGGCCCTCAAGTGTCTTAATTCCCCAGAGTCACGACCCACTCCTGCCCTGAAGGATAAAATTAACAGCACTGGCTTCCTGATTCCTAAGGAGGCTGGCTGCCCATGGGAGCAGAACAGTTCAACACAATGAGACAAGGGTGACCAGCAGGCAGTCCAGCCCCCAGGAGGAGGGTCACAGGGAGCCAGCAGGGCCCACCAGCATCTGGACATGGTGTGGACTTTCTCCAGGAGCACGGCAGCCCTGCTGGAGGTCGTTCATAGCCCAGGACTCAGCAGAGCACAGCACTGGTGCTCCAGGAACAAGGAGCCAGGCCAGCAAATCCCACCTCTGTCCTTCCTCAGACCCCTCGCTGCCCCACGTCACCCTGCTGCCATGGCTCACAAAAATCTGGGTGGCCCACAGGATTATTAAGCACAGTTTTTACCACGTAAGTCAATGGAACAGCTGCCCACGAATAGCAGGATGTCACTTCAGCAGTCCTCAGAGCAGCAAGCATTGCCCCTCCGGGTATCCACAGACTGTCAAGGCAACAAGGGGCAGTGGTTTGGACTAGAAGGACCCTTGCAGTGCCATCTGCTGCTGACCCAGATCCACTGTGGCAATGGGGGCGATGACATGACCGGGATTTGGAGACTGACGTTTTCAGGTTCACTCTCAGCTCTCATGGGTCCCCAGCCTTCACACTAGTGGCCAGTCCACCCTGGATGGAAGCCTGCCCGAGGCCTCTGTGCAGGAGGAAACACAGGGGCCCCTCCACTCCTCCCGGGCAGTGGACAGCCAGGTGCGCCAGGCTGGACCCAGGACACCGAGCCGCAGAGCAGCAGCTGCAGGCACCAGACTCTGGACTTCCCATCTTCTGAGCTACTCTGACCAAAAGTTGTCTTCCTTTTGCAAATGAAGGATCTGAGTTGCATGGATGTTGAAGACACCTTCCTGACTCGCGGCAGTAGTACAGCAGGCAGAATTCAAGCTGCGTGGCCTGATGCCAGCATGGCTGGCCCTGCAGACCTGGAGGGCATGGGACTGTGGCCGGTCCTCTCCTGTGGCCTGGCTCCAGCTGGCAGTCCTATGGTGGCCTTCTCCCCTGTGCGTGGTCCCTTTTGCTCTCTGGTTTGCCTTGCCACTGGTCACTATTGGTTTTTAATGTGATATTGAGACAGGGCATGTCACGCATCTTTGCAATAAGTCTGAAAACAGAATCAGCCACCCAAGGGAAAACAGAACAGCCCTTCACTGCGGCTCAGCAAGCAGGTGCAGCCAGAGAACCACAACCTTCAGCCCGTGGGGTTCAGCTGGAACCACCTCTGGTGTCCGTACTCAGAATCATCTCTAACGCCTGGTCCATCACTCAGGAGGACAAAGGACAAAGCAAAGAAGCCTCAGTTTCTGACCCTGTGCAATGACAAGGCCCAGAGCTAAGGGGACAGATCCACAGTGTCCCTGGGCTCCACTCTCAGTGATCACTAAGGCTGCCCCTGGTGACAGGGACACAGGTCCTGGCTGCCAGTTCCCCAGGCTCCTCCCCCTGTTCCACATCCTGTGGATCAGTGTTGAATGTCTCCACACACAGATGACCCAGCTTCCTATTTTAAAAATTCCTAGGCCCAATAAACTTCTTATGACATAGATAGTACAAGTCACTCAAAGGCATGCACATGCAATCTAAAACATCATCCCACTCTCCTTGACTGTTAATGTTACTTACTTGTTCTCGTTTATTTTTGTTGGAGACCAAATGACACCTAACTCAGTTGGGAATCTAGTGCGCTCCCATCCTGCCTCATGGCGGCTCAAACAGAGCTGGACTTCAGCCTCTACTAATCCTGGCACTTGGGGTCCCTTCACTCAGGCACTGGGAGAATGGTTGAGTGTGGGGGCCCCCCGGGAGCCAATCAGGAGAGTGAGTCTCGACGGCTGGAACCCGGGTCCCCCCTCGTCCAGGGACCCCTTCCCTCCCAGCCGGGGAAACGAGGCAACCACACGCAGCTGATGGCAGCTCAGAATCCGCTTGTTATCAAGGCACACGGGTTTTTGTATATGGAGGAGGGGAGACAGCCAAGGAATCTATAATCCTTCTAAGGGAGTTGCCAGGAGTTATGCAGATTTTGAGTACAGACAAACAACTAAGTAGCAGCACATTCCAACCCACTCTAACTCTGCATAACACAGCAGGACCTAGCAGCCCTTCCTGAAGGAACTCATGGAAATAGTAACAAGACCGCCCTAGGGCAGCTGTTTAAATGGGGGTGAAGGCTACACCCCAACAGTTGAGGAGGTCATGAGGAATGACGTGGCCCCCTGCCTCCTCTCAGAGACAGATGCACCAACACCACCTCAAGTAAGAATTCCCGTGTTTCAGCCTCGTCTCCTTGTGAGCAGCCACCTCATGGCCCCTGGAATTGCTGTGCACGTCCCACCACGGCCACCTTCTCCAGCAGCAGTGCCTGGGTGGCTGTGGTGCAAGTGAGGGCCATGCAGGAGGTTCACCTAGCCAGCGGCACACCAAGCTGAAGACACACAGTCATGCTGACCCCTCGACAGCAGCCTCAACTCGCCCCCAGCATCGACCGTGGGGACAGACAGAACACAGAAGCGTCTGTGCTGTACACCTGAGCACTCCAGCAGTAAGGCACAGACGGGTACTGGCACCCAAGGGAGAGCCCAGGCCCAGGACTAACAGAAAAGTTCCACACACCCTCAACAAACCACCTTAGGAAAAGTGCTGGGTACAGACATGAACACAAACCACCCTGCGGTGTGAGCTCAGGGCCACTGTCACAGCCTGTGTTCACAGCCAGCCAAGGGTAGGACCACCGTGTCAAACCCTGCTGGATACAAGGAGTCAAAAGCCATGCACGCCAGCTCACGATACAGAAAAGGGCTCTGTGGCCGGAGCAGAAATGAGCTGTGCTGACAGAGCTGCAGGGCTCAGCAGAGAGCCCTCAGTTAGAGAGGGCAAGGGAGGAGCCAGAGCCCTACAAGGACACACGGACCACTGCTTCTTTAGGGGTCAAGGACTCCCCTGAACTCCACACAACCAGCCTCTTCTCAGTCTTCAGCCATTTCCCTGCACCAGCTGGAAACATTAAGGAAATGCTCACATGCTAAGCACTAAAGCAAGTCACCCAAACGCACGAGGAACACAGAGCTGGAGCTCAGGCCTTGGGGTCCCCGCTGGTGGGTCCATCAGCAGGCTCCAAGAGGGGGCTCAGAAACTCCTCCAGGGCTGTGCAGAACGGGCCACCAGCGGAACCCACTCTGCGTCTGTACCACAGTGAGCGGCAAACATGCAGCTCCTCCTGGGGAGCTGCTTACAAAAAGGCAAAGAGGCTGTGGAACGTGGGGTGTTGGGAACAGAAGCTCCCGGAACGCAGGGCCTGTCCTGACTCAATAGCCCCTCACAGCACCCACTGCGGGAGCTGCTGCTCTCCATGTTTCAGTTCCACCAAAGCTGAGCTGTGACCTGTACCAAAGGTGGGGCCTCTGTGAAGGGCAACTGATCAGGGCTGGTCACTGCCCACATGGTGACTTCACACCCACGAATGCACTCCTCCTTCCAGCTCAAAAACCCCAATGCGGGCTGCTGCTTACTGGGGGGCTCTGCAGACAGCAGGAATCAGCCTTGTTCCTACAGCACTGTCCACTTGGGATGCCCACACCCCCATGGCCACCTGCCACTACAACTGATCAGGGTATCCTAGCACTCCACAGACTCAGTGAGGAGCCAGAAGAGGGAGAATGAGAGGTCCCTGCCTCAGATCTGCTGCAGAAGAGAGGGGGTGGTGGTCTCCTCTGCCCGAGGGCAAGTCCTTAGTGCAGCCCCCCAACCTGCGGGGTACCACACTCTGCCGAGTTGAAACTTCTCTCCAGCTTGAGTTGAGCTCTGCCCGGGTCTTCCTGTGTCTAGTGAAATGTGAATGGAAGCCAGCTGTGTCCATTCTAGAGCGAAGCCCTGATGCCCACTCAACACAGCTCCTGCCTGGTGATTGGACATGTGCTGGCTGAGGACACTCCACATTAGGTCCCTAGATCAGGACCCACGGAGCAGAGACCCAGCCTCCAAGCATGGGCAGGAGACACCACCCTGGGGCAACATGTGACTTTGGAGTAGGATGTCATCAACCAGACTTTCCATGTGCAACTCACACTGCCCTTCCCAGTGTCATTGCAGGGAAACTGAGGCAGGAGACCTGGGAGTGAATACAGCCTAGGGCTCATGGCAAATCTTGGCCAGGGATTCCAGAACTGAGGCAGAAAGAGTCTAAGGTCCAAGGCTTTTCCGGTTGACCCTCAGTATGGGCTTCTCATGACAGAAGGGACATCCCCATTCCCTGCATCCTGCTGATGATTCTGGTAAACTTCTCCCTGCACTGATATTCAGTGGGCGACATTTGCGGACTGGATTTTCTCACAAAAGGAAAAACGTTCATCAAGAACTCGACACCATTTTGAGTGAAGTGTGTCGGCAGCAGAATAAAGCCAGCTCACTTCTTCCAGCAGGTTCTAAGGGCTGGTGATCTGATGCTGCATCCTCTGCAGGGCGTGAAGAGCATACCTGAGGCACGCGTTTGGCACACAGCTCCCTGACATGCTTAATTCATTCGAACTCCACTTCAGAAGTTCTTTCCTGCAACGTTTAAACAGAAGAATAGCAGGGAACGGCATGCTTACGTTTAACAGGCACACCGCCGCGTTTCTCCACACGGCCCCACACTCCACTCTGGGCAGCCCACAGGCAAGTCTACACACCTAGGCCAGGCTCCTCCCTCTCCTCCCTGGACGGAGCAGAGGAACTTCACCCAGGCAGCCGGCACCCCCACCTGCGCCAGCCCAGTCTTAAGTGCAGGGCAAGAGCGCCACCGTGTGGCCGCAGCGCTGATGGAAGTTGTTTTGGGAATTTGGGATTTCCTTCCTTTCCTGTGGACTGGAAGACTTGGGAGGAGATTCATCTCCACAGGTGTCCGGCTCTCCCCTCTGGGTGCAGAGCCAGGCCATCAGGGCCCCCGTGTCCAGCAGGACGTGGATTCAGCAGGGGACACATTCGTGAGCTGTAGCTTCCAGTGCCATGGCTGGGATCTTCCTCTGGAGCCTGTCACCTAACACCCTATGGCGTCCAGATGGCAAGAACCTGTTTCAACAACTTATTCCACATCAGGGAAATTTCATGCAAAATACTGAAGCCCTCATTATATTGAAATTAAGCAATTATAACTATGAAAGCTAACTGTATCAGGGCATTCATATGTAATAATTCCTACTGTATATTTCTTATTTTTAAATCTGGACAGTATACTATAAATAATGCAAACCCTACAGTCAGTAGGTCTAATTCTGAAACTCTACAAAAAATACTTAAATATATCATCCCGTATGTGAAGAAAGGTTTCATCTTATTTTTAAACCAGGTGGGGAAATATCTACTTAACACTGTTTTATGCTTCATGATAGCAATCACATTTTGTCTTCCACGGGGCCCTATCCTCCCTGCATAAAAGGAGAATATGCTGTTCCCTGGAACTAGAGCAGCTGGCCAGCCTGTCGGGAGCGACACAGGTAGGTGCAGAGGTGGACTCCCGGGTGCTCTGGCTCAGGGCTCCCTTCCAGAAGGTTCCTGCCTCAGTTGTGCACAATACGCCAGTGCCCTGCTGAGTGGGGCTGCTGAACCAGCAGCCAGGACGGCTTCAAGAGACTGGCAGAGGCGCCAGCCCTGCCATGTCCTCTGTGCAAGATCAGATCTCACTGCACCTCTCTGTGCTTTGTTTTCTTCCTGCTAGGATTCTGCTCCGGAACCTGGAGGAGTCCTAGCAAGCCTTGATGTCCTCCACAGCAGGACGGGGCCTCCCTCCCTAAGGCTCTGTGTGAAAGTTAAAGGAACTGGGCCACAGCTGCACACCCTCCCTGTGCTTCAACGTTTGAGTGTGCGTGTTTGGATACGAGCGTATGCGTGATGTGTGTGCCAAGTGTGTGGTGTGTGTGCCAAGTGTGTGATGTGTGTGGTGTGTGTGCCAAGTGTGTGACATGTATGTCAAGTGTGTGGTGTGTGTGTCAAGTGCGTAATGTGTGTGCCAAGTGTGTGGCATATTGTCAAGTGTGTGGTGTGTGTGTGTGAAGTGTGTGGTGTGTGCCAAGCCTGTGGCAGGTGTGTCAAGTGTGAGACGTGTGTCAAGCGTGTGGCATGTGTGCCAAGCGTGAGCCGTGGTGCATGCTCATTTTTCTGTAATGAGTGTGTATGTTGCTTGGAGATCAGGACACTTGAGTGACTCTATGACAGCAGTATGATTTGCAGAATTTTGTCCACTCTCCCCCTCCATTAACACAGGCGATAAAGCAGATCAGAAGGTGATGCAAAGGTCAATAGAACAGTGCCCAGAAGGGCTTGCTCTGCAGAGCCCTCTGTGTTCTTTGTGGCTGTGCCTGTCGGCTCCGTCACACGGAGGGAACAAGGATGGCCTCCCTCGCTCGCAGCACGCTGCAGGACTCCCAGCGTACCTCCACCTTCTGTGGCCATGTGTGCGACTTCATTACTTCTCCAGTGCAAACAGCATCTGTTGTTGACTAAAGGTCTGCTGGGCCAGGAGGGAGCAGGATTTTGCTTCAGGTCTTAGGCCCTGTGCTCCGGCCTCACTTTGCACACTTGTGTCCCGAGGTCCACGTGGGCCACACAGGTGCTTGAAGATGTCTGTGCAGCTCCAGCAGCCACGGGACTCCCTGCCCGATGGCCTTGGCAGCTGCGCCCTCAGGCCAGCATGCAGAGTTTGAAGTGCCACTCTTAGAACAGTTTACTGTGCTAGAAGACAGGAGAGGACTGTGGTGGATGGGACTGGAAGTCGGCTCTCAATCCTGAGCGCAGGCCGCCCAGCCAGGACAGTCTCCTGCTGGAGCTTAAGCATCCGATGCCTTCGGTTCCCTCCAAGGCCCAGTCACAGGCTCAGCCTGCTCTTTGTGTCTATCCCAAGGGGTCTGCTCAAGACGTGGTCCAACCAGCCAGGGGCAGGAAATTGCTCTTGCTCAGTTGTCTGAGACAGGCAGCTGTAGGACGCCATCTAGTGATGGGCACGTTGGCCTTGAGGCATCTGGGGCCAGCGCGAAGAGAATCCAGAGGGGACGCTCGGGGCTACACAGCCTGTGCACCTTGGCTCTCTGCTGAGCCTGCTTAGTGTGCGACATGCCCTCCCTGTGAAAGAAACCACACCGGACGGCTCCCCAGGCCCGTGGATGCATTAGAAGTGCACTCCTGGTTTCTGGTTGCCTCTCGCTGTTAAAACATTCAGGCTTGTCATCTGAGCTAACGTCGTAGTGGAAACAGGAGCCTAACCATGTGCTGGCGCTGAGAGCTTCCCGGTCCACCCACAAGACCGGCTGCTAACGAGCACGGTGAGAACCACAGCCGGAGAGTTGGCGAAATGTCTGAAACCAAGATTGCCAGCCACAGGTCCCCGTTTATTTCGCATTTTCCCCACGTGGTGCTTTAGTAGTCTTGATTATTAGAAGGAAAATGCTCTAACTACATGAACGCCCGCAAGATCCGGTAGAACACAACAGCAGACTCTTGGGGTAATGAAGTGTTCCACGGCTGTGAAGCCACACTGCACGCCCTTGTGTTGGAGTCGAAGAACGTGGTGCCCAGAGGAAGCTGGCGCGTCACGAGGAGGGGTCACAAGGACCTCTTCCTGGCAGGCCTCACTCTGCCGAGTGGACCATCTCCAGCCCCTCAGGGTGCTGTGTCTGCTCAAATCCATGGCTCTAAAGTGCAAAGGCCAATCAGACCCTCAGCCTGGCATGATGCTCAGTAGTTA
>PVKS010002152.1:112513-123733 GCA_004027875.1 Aplodontia rufa
ACCTGAACCGCCTCTACTGGGAGACACTACAAGGCCATAAAAACAACTTAAGAATGTAAACCCACGACCAGAGCCAAAAGATAACCTTGACAAACAACTACCTATAGGGTCCAGACGTCCTTGTGGTAGAAACACAAACCTCCAGGCCCATAGCCAACAGCAGCAGAGGTCACAGTCTCCCACTTGCCTTCACGCAATCCTGGAACGCCAGGGCTTGTAACTCCCAGCTTGCGGAATTTTCCTTCATAAACCCTGACTCTCTGAGTCTCGGGGCCGCTCTCCTCCCTCTGCTGCGACAGAGTGCTGGACGGTGGACCAAGCTCGAGCTGGTACTCAATAAACCCCTGTGCAATTGCAGCGGATGCCAGGCTCTGTGGTGGTTTGTTTGGGGGGTCTCATGGATCCGGCATAACAAGGACTCCCCATTAATATCCGGGAACCTAAGTCCTTAATGAGCTAACCTCTCTGTCCCTCTGTGGCTCTGATGGCTTTTGCTTTGTTCTGGAACATTTAAATCCATCAAGATTACTTACGATGGTTTTGGGAATCATATTTTAAGATGACACACAGGGATTTGAGGTCGATGGGGACCGTGTCTTCGTTTTCTTTCCCCTCATTTCTATCTTCTCGGTTAACATGCAGGCTCGTGGATGTTCTCAAGGAGCCCGATGGCTTCCAGGCCCACTGTTTGTTAACAGAAGAGCTTTTTCAGAAACTGACCTGAGTGGGCTTG
The DNA here is from genome assembly GCA_004027875.1 of Aplodontia rufa. Taxonomy (NCBI): domain Eukaryota; kingdom Metazoa; phylum Chordata; class Mammalia; order Rodentia; family Aplodontiidae; genus Aplodontia; species Aplodontia rufa. The sequence continues at coordinate 113,247 of PVKS010002152.1, forward strand.
CGTATGCCCTCCAGGACGTCAGTAAAGCTCCCAGCTGTAGCTCAGTTCATAGGGGAGTTGGTCTGCCTGACGAGGGAGGGGTTGCCAGGGTGGATTTTACCAGCGGCGTCTTAGACACCTGAAGGGATGTTCACAGCATGCAGATTTCCTTAGTCTCAGGGCATGGAGAGGGTGGCTAGAGGCCTGGGCCATCTCTAAGGCATGGCCACACTACCCGGCAGCTACTCCACAGGTGAAGGATCAGGCGGGCTGGTCGGGGACTTCTGCTACCTGCAGCACTGGTAGAAAGCAGCCTGGACGTTGCTGTTGAGTGGGCTGAAAAGGAGGATTTGGGAGGTTTCAGGAGGCTTTGTGCACAGCCTGGTTGGGGAGCCCACAGCAGGAGGCTGAGCAGGGTTCAAGTGCAGTAACCCAGCTGCCATTGATTCCCAGGTAGAGGCCAAGACCTTCATGTTGTCTTTACCGTGGCTCCATCCTTTAGAGAGGGTGTTCCAGTGAAGGAGACAGCCAGGGCTGGTAGGCCGCCAGGATCATGCCTGCATCCTCTGTTGTCTAAGCCAGTCCCTTGCCCAGGTCCCAGTGGAGGGAGGACATGACACCCCCACAACAGGAGCAAGTGTGCACTGTCCCACCCAGAGCCTAAACTCAGGCTTAGCACTGCAGAGCCTCAGTCCAGAGCTGTGGGTGGTCCCTCTGGCTCAAAGGCCATCTCTTGGGAAGGGTTAGAAATGGCCACAGGGAAGTTGCACCTGAGCAGTCTCCTTGACCTGAAAGGAAGCAATGCAGGAAAGTGACCTTCTGCAAGGTGTGTGTATTGGAAAGGATTTGCTGTACACAGCACGGGTCAGTGGGAGATCAGAGACTCAGAAACTTGGGTGTAGCAAGTGAAGAAGAGGAACTAATTCAGACCCAGCCATTTGCCAGGGAATGCTCACCCCTCAATCAGTACAGCAGCGGGTGAGACACTGATTGACTCAGTGTCCACACAGAGACTGACTGCACCTAGAAAAGCCACACTGGGCTGAAAGAAGGTCCTCTCGGCATCTCCACTGTGAAGGAGGGGCAGCCTCCCCCTCTCATCTGTGAGGAGGTCAGACTGTAGGGAAATGGAGCTGGGAATCTAAGGCACATCTCCCCACAATCCTGTCAGGATCCTACACTCTGCTGAGAATGGGCAAAGTGCAAACCAGAAGCTCTGTCTGTGCTTAAACTGGGACAACTCCCGGGCATCTTTGCTCAAGGAGAGAACATTTGTCCCCCTTCCAGCCCTAAGCAGCACAAGCTGCATCCATTTTGAGCATACAGGCAAGGCAGGCAGCACTGTATTGCAGACACCTTATTGCCGTCTCCCAGAACCCCCATGACCCCTCCTTTTTTGTTCTTTATTTATTTGGGTTTTTTATTTTTATTTTTTACTCTTGGTAATCAGAATATTGTTACAGTATATTTATGCTTCTTTTATCTCTGCTCTGGTTTTATAATCACAAGACTGTCTATCTATCTTCCCACTCAGTTCTTTACTCTCAGATGTTTGTAAGCTTAACTTCCATTTTCTCCATCTGGAGATAATTGCTAATTACATCTTTCCTTCCATAGCTGATAGCTAATAGTCCTTCAACCACAAAAGGGACAGACTAACAAGTTTAACACTGTTTATTGTATGCTTTAACTAACCATAATCTATTCATCCTTATGGAGGGCATTAATGGAAATCTGATGTGAATGCCAAATTTGATAACACTTGGTTGCTTTTAATGCCATTGTAGCCTGATGGTTAACAGTGTTGTAACCAAAGGTAGTTACAACTCCTACCATTCCACTCACAGGTGGTAATTAACATGGTAACAGTTTCAGAAGGAACAAAATAACTAGGTTAAGGCTGTTGATTGTACCCTTTGACCTCTCATATTGTCTCTTTTGCCTTGTCTTGTGAGATATTAGATAGCACAAAGGCCAATAATTAACCATAGATCGTGCACCTGGCTGTTAATCTCAACTTCCCAAATCACACCCAGCCCAAGTTACTGAAGAGACAAAAACCCCACAACTCATCAACATCCCTAAAGTAAAATAACCAAAGAGGACTAATAGGCCCCACTTCTCCACCCCTAAAATGAAGAAAAAGGGAAGCAATTATCCTCCTCAAACCCACAGCTCCCCAGCCAAGGTGTCCATGGATAGGGTCCTGGATGAAAACCTAGGCCAACAACCTTATATTAAGACAATCAAAGAATTAAAAGAAGACTTAAGTAAGGAAATAAGAGGGCAATTGAAGGAACTGAGAGATCACTTTCATAAAGAATTAGGCATTGTGAAAAGAGATGCAGCAGAGCTCCTGGAATTGAAAAACACAGCCAACCAAATTAAAAGCTCAATGGAAGATATTAACAAAGAAGACAGGCTGAGTAATCTTGAATGCAAGGAGGATAGACAAGGAAAAACATTGACTGAGCATGATCAGAACTTCTAAGAAGTGTGCAATGAAATCAGAAAAGATAACCTGAGACTAATTGGGATAGGGTAAAACAATGAACAACAAATGAATGGCATAAAGAACCTTCTCTATAAGATATCAAAGAAAGTTTAACTCCCCATATCAGAATTGATCCAGAGATTCAAATTCAAGAGGCCTATAGGACACCAAATAGACCTAACAAATAAGAAACTCACCGAGACACATCATATACAAAATGAATAACAGAGAAATCAAGGAAATAATTTTGAAATCAGTAAGGGAAAACACCAAATCACATTCAGAGGCAAACCAATAAGGATTACTGTGGGTTTCTCAGCTCAGACAATAAAGGCCAGGAGAGCATGGAATGATATTTTCTCAGATAGTGAAAGAAAATAAATTCCAGCCAATGATACTATACCCTGTAAAACTCAGCTTTAAATTTGATAGGGAAATAAAATATGTCTGTGATAAGAACAAACTAGCAACATACATGAACACAAAATCAACTCTACAGAGAATACTCAAAGACAAACTTCAAACAGGGAAACAAGTTAACAACTGCCAAAGCCCATATACAAAGGAAAGTCAATAAAAATGTAACTCACTAAAAGATATTCAAGATTGTGCAAAACACAGCAAAAGTCACAATGCCAGGGATCTAGAATCACATATCTATTCTAACATTGAAGATGAATGGACTCAATGTCCCAATCAAAAGACACAGATTATCAAACTGAATCAAAAGACAAAATCCAAGAATATGCCACTTACAGGAGACACACTGCACAACCAAACATGGACACAGATTGAAAGTGAAAGGTTGGTAAAAAACCTACCAGGCATATGGCCCAAGAAACCAAACCAGTGTTGTGATGCTTACATTTGACAGAGTTAATTTTGACCAATAATTAGTCAGAAGGGATAAAGAAGGTCACTACGTCACAGTAAAAGTAACACCACATCAAGAAGACACAATGATAGTTATCACTTATGCCCCCAATTACAACCCTTCCAAATATGTGGAGAAAGTACTCAAGGACATTAAACCTCTTATTGATTTCAACCTATTAACACTAGGGAACTTTAATACACCACTATCAACAATAGACTATCATCAAAGCAAAAAATGAATAAAGATATTTCTAATGTGAACTACTCTATCAATTAATTGGACTTAACATTTACAGAACTTTCTATCCAAATCACCTGAGTTTACCTTTTTCTCAGCAGCACATGGATCCTTCTCCAAAATATATCATATCCTAATCCACAAAGGTAATCTTAGCAAATACAAAAAGTTGTTATAATCCCATGTTTCCTGTGAGATTACCACAGTATGATCTTAGCAATTAACAGCAAGAAAAACAACAAAAAGCACATGGAGATTGAATAACACCCTCTTTAATGAAAAAATGGATCAAAGATGAAATGAGAACAAAAATCAAGAAATTCTAAGAAATGAACGAGAATAATGACACAGCATATCAAAATCTTTGGGACAGCACGAAAGCATTCTTAACAGGTGACTTTATAGCATTAAGTGCCTTCATCAAAAATCATGAGAGAGACTAAATAAATAAACTATGCTCCAACTCAAATCCCTACAAAAAGAGGAGTAATTCCAATCCCAAATCCAACAGAAGGTAGGAGGTTACCAAAATCGAGTGAAAATCAATGAAATTGAGAACAAAATACAATACAAAGAATCAATGAAACAGAGTTGGTGCTTTGAAAAGGACATTAAAAAAAGAAATTGAAGAAGACCTGACAAGATGAAAATACATTCCATGATCATGGTTAGGCGCAATCAATAAAATTAAAATTGCAATTTTGCCGAAAGACTTATGCAGAATCCATGCAATCTGCATCAAGATGCCAATGACATTCTTCATGGATACAGGAAAAGCAATTCTCAAATTCATTTGGAATAGCAAGAAACTTATAATTGCAGCTAGAAACCAGATTTTAAAAGAAAAAATGTGAAACAGTTCAACTCCTAAAGGAAGATGGTGCTGGGTTTTGCATGTGCCTTACAAAATCCTAATATTTCCAGGCAACAGTGTTAAGAGACAGCCTTTCAGGATGACCACACCACAAGGGCTTAAGGCCCTCATCAGGGCACCTCCTAGTGGGCTGTGACCTTGCCAGTTTGCCCTCCTGATCTTCATGGCCCTTCTGCCTTCCATCAGGGGAGGATTCAGCAAGGCCTGTCTAGATAGATGCCCACCCTTATTCTCAGACTTCCAGCCTCTGGTGCTGGGAGAAAATAAAGTTTCTTGAGCCACTCAGCCTCAGGCTAAGACAAGTGGATATGGGGAACCATTGAAAGTCACCACCAGGCCCTCTGATCCTCAGTTCCAGTTGCAACCCGCCCTCACAAAGCCCAGCTCTGTCCTGGCTCTCTCAAGATTTCTCCCCAACAGAGCCCATGTGCACTGGATCCTACTGAAACCCACTGAAGATTCCTGCTGAGGCTGCAGCCAGGCCATCCCCACTCCCAGGAATCCTGAGCACTGTCCACAGAAACCCTGCAACGGGTCTTCTCAGTGCCGACAACTGTCAGCCTGCCACACCTCCCTGGCCTGTTCACTGCGACTTTCTCTGAAACACGGAGTTCCAAAGACTCAAAAAAGACATACAACTTGTTGATTTTTGAGACTGACAACTGGAACTCGGCTTTGCTTACCTTTTCCTACGTTATTGTCCTCATGAATCTTTGCACTTGTCAAAGGATTAGGAAGAACTCCAGTCGCCCTAACCAAGGAACCAGCTGGTGGGGTCACCTGCCCAACTCCAGGCCTCACCCAGAGACCTGAGAGGAAGTCGTGGTGATCAGAAACCAGGCCTGCCATTGCCAAAGCCATGAGGAGTCAGAGTCCACTGAGCACAGAGTCAGAAGCATGATCCTAGAACACGCAATTTATGAGAACAATGAAGCACAGGAGAGCTGTGCTAAGTCACTACCAGACTCACAGAAAATTGATGGGCCAGCACACTTGCACACCAACCAGTAAAAACACTTGTGTTTGATATTAATTTACACTAGAATTTGCTACTAAAGATATGTCACTATATTTATAAAAGCATTTTAAAGACCAAATTGTAGCATTGAACTGCAATGACTTCAGGAAAATGTTCTGGCCAATTCTCTTCTTTATAAGTTGACTTCACTCACAATAATTAGAAATTGAGGTTCATTTGAGCTGATTCTACACCTCCTGACACTGAGGTGACCAGGACTCCACTGTGTTCACACGTTCTGTGTAGAGTGATCACAGTCCTGCACACAGGTGTCCCCTGGCTCCGACAGAATAAATCCTGTGTCAGTCCCAAAGCTCAATGACGTGAGACCCTACTCACACCCATGAGTCAGTGGGGAGTCAGCTGACTGACAGGCCCTGCTGACCTCATCAGGGCCCCTACAGGCCTCTGTGGCCATCTGGCAGATCACCTAGGACTGGGTGGGGCCCAACCAACAGAGGCAATGGGTGCACAGGACACACAACTCAGCCCCTACAACCCATCTGTCCATGCAGGTGGACACAAAGCCCACTAGAGCAGAGCACCCGCAAGTGTCATAAGCCTTGTCCCAGGGCTGGTCCCTTTCTGGCGGAGAAGCGCCTCTCCCCACTCTGTTGGCCAGAGCTCAAATCAAGGCATTTGTGACTCAGGGTCACAGTAAAACATGCCGACTTTTGAGGGTCTGCAAGGAGCACAAATGCAGGGGGTGGGGGAGAATAGTGGCCCCCAGATGTGTGTCCCTGTCTGCACGATGGCCAGCCCCAGGCACATGTCTCCCTCATGCACAACATGCTCAGCTGCATGCCCGGCTGCGTTGTCCTCCTCCGGTCCAGGTGAGGCTGCCCTTGCTCTGGAGGCCCAGGAATTAGAGAAAGATGCTTGTGCTTTCTGAAGGAGATTCAGAGTATCACGGGGACACCGTGGAAAATGCCTCCTAGGTAGGAGTTTTATTGGTGGTGGGGACAGGATATTTCTGTGTTTTCCAGGCAGATCTCAAACTCCTGGGCTCAAGTGCTTCTCCCCAGTGTCAAAGATACAGGTATGTCACGGTGACCAAATAGGACACTTTGGAAAAGCACTCAGCATAAAATAGGTGACAGAGGTGGGATTTATTAAAGTGATAACTTCTTTCTAACAGCAGAATGACCTAGGAAAAAGAGAGGAAGCAAGCCATAGACCAAAATAACGGTGATAATAATAACAATCCCTGCAAATAAATACCAAAGCAAAGTCTAGATTATTAAAAGCACTCCCACAAATCATTAATTTGCAGATGAATGCCCAGTCTTCATTTTCAATAGTAGGAAAATATTTGAATTGATGCTTCAATGAAAGGACATTTGTGAACAGACATGGGCACAAGAAAAGGAATGAACCCCATTTATCCCAGGGAAAGGCACACTGCAGCTGCACCCTGCCCCAGGAAAAGTTGAGAACCCCGAAAAGTGCCGAGACTGTGGGCCAATGACCTGTCCCACATGACTGGCAGGTGTGCCCAGAGGAGCAGCCACTGGGAAGGAATCGAGTTTCTGGTGCTGACAGAGACAGGGCGTCCTGCAGCCCTCAGGCACACACCTCCACGTCTACACCAGGGAAAAGTACGTGAGTGGAAGCAAGAGGAAGTGCGGATTTGCAGACATCTGCGTCGGGGAGAGTGTGCATCCGTGCAGCACAAACTGCTCCCAAGGAAAGGAGAAGAGCTCTTCACCCAGCACCGGCAGCAACGTGGAAAAGGCTCAGAACGTGGCATGGAGACAAGAAAGCCCATGGGAATCTCCTGGCATGAAGGTGAGGGAGAGGCAGCCCCAGGCTGATGAGACGGACAGGAAGTGGTGGCGGAAGGCGTGCTGGTCAGTTACAGGGAGTGGACAGAGGAGTGGGCTCCGGAGGAACTGCTGCGTCCCCAGGACCCAGAGGCTGGCTGTGGGCACCTGTTCCTAGAGGTGGTCCACACTCTTGCCTTGATCTATCCTCACCTGGTTTGGGGTTGCTTTGTTGTGCTTTGTGGTTTTCTAGAGTGTTTTCCTGAATGGCTGGATGAGTCTCACACTCCCGCGGTGCAGCCCTCTCAGTGCCCCTCTAAGCTCTGCTTCTCGGCTGCCCCTACCCCTGCAGCTGTCGCACACACGAGGATGCGCCACCATAGCTCCGCTCACCAGCCTCCTTCAGCTTCCCGTGTCACTGAGGATGACATTCTGCTGCCCTGTGGTCTGCATGGTGCGCCTCTCCTGGTCCCAGGTTCCGGGGTGGTTTCTCTAGGCTGGCCACCCGCTGCATTGCTCTCTGCCCTGTCCTAAAGCTAGCCACTGACAGGTGAGGTGGGTTCACTATGACAGGAACCCACCTCAGCACCCCAGTGCCTGCATAGCCCAGTGTTGTGCCAGGGATCATTGCTCCTCCAGCACCTGCCAGATGCCCCGAGTCTGAAAGCACCAATGATTACTTCACGGATACTGGAGGAGGGACTCACCCAGCTGCAGGCATGGGAAGAGGCCTAGAGGCCCTGTGGGAGCTGCAGGACCCCACTCAAGTCTGCAGGCTCCATGCCCAATCAGGTGGGCAAATATTGTGAGCAGAGCTCTGGAGGGCAGGAAGGCCTGCTCTGGAAAGCCGAGGGGAAGGAGGTAGGCTATGCTCAGCTGTCTCCCAAAGCTTCCGGAAGCTCTGCTGAGTGAGAAAGGAGGTCAACAGATTGGGCCTTAGATAGAGGCCAAGTGAGTCAAGGACAGGGACAAACTCTGCAAAGAAATGGCCTTCTAGAGGCACTTAGAGAAGTGTGTGTGTGCGTGTGTGTGCACGAACGCAGGGGAGGTGGCCAGGAGAAAGGGATGTAACAGAAGTACCCCATCCACTCCAGCAAACGCTACTGATGATGCTTTTCCTCCCCGTGAAGTTTTCTCAGCAACTGTCAGAAAACTCTACATTAAGAAGGGTGCTAAAATTCCTTCTATGTAAGATGAAGATGTCCTGGGCTCGCCCACATTTAATCTTGCCAGGAGAGTCTACCCCAGCCAAGCTTGCATTAGCAGCAGAGAGCAGGGGGAATTTGGGGTAGTGGGGTGAGAGCCTGTGTCATCCCAGGACTGTGGAGGGTGCAGGCAAACAGCAGGGCCAGCGATAAAGAGCTCTTCCAAAATATTCCTGCATCCATACATCAATATACTACAGTGGATGTCACCATTATGCATGCCCACAAGACACTAATTCTCAAAAAAATGTAAATTAATAGCAGAAAGATCAGTAAAAAACAGGGAACAGGATGGGAGGGGAAAGAGAAGGGAAAGTACTGGGGACTGAATTAGAGCAAATTAGATTCCATGTATTTATAGTCATGTCAAAATGAAAACTAATGCACAGCTAATATAAGCCAAAGGAAATAAAAATGAAAAAAAGAGCTTTTCCAAGTCATAGGTCTACCTTTATCTTCTGACTGTGAGGGACAATTTTTTCATACCTATAATGATGGCATTGCTTAAAGCAGAAAATTGTAAATGTGTTGGCTAAGACTTCATACAGAAATACAAGAATTCCTAACATTCTGCAAGGCTGTTATTAACTTGCAATAATGTTTACAAAGGTATACTTGTGTTTACAAAAGAACATTAAGAGTAGAAATATACTCAAGGACCAACAAGAAATCCTTAAGAAATCCACTCTGCTCAACAGGGATACAGGTGCAGCTGCCAAGTAACTACGGTCACCCTCTCCTCGCCATCAATCTGTACTTCAAATCCATCATTTTCAAAACGTGTGCTAGAACTGGAATGGAGTGGTGCTGAAGACGTGATTTTCATTGAACTGTGTCGAACAGAAATACCAATCAGAAGTCAGAATGCTTGAAACCGAAAACCTAAATTACCATTGCCCTTTAGACCTGCTCTCTCACAAAAAGCCTCTTCCTGTTGATGCAGCTTCATGGACTCAAATACTTTTAACCTTTTTTAGTGAATAAATGTGTGTGTAAAAGTCTCATAAAATAGCTCATCACATTTAAACTCTAACTTAGCATGTCTGCATCCCAGCTCTAATGTTAATCAGAACAGTAAGTGAACACTGGATATTTGCCTGGGGTAAACTTTATTTTCCAAAGAAACACGATGTGGGCCATCTGTTCTGGAGTTCTACCAGACTGGAAGCTGAGAACAGTATTTCATCATCTCACCACTGTGTCCCATCTTCCTTTCACCCCAGTATTAATGCAGGAATGTTTTGGGATGGTGGTCACAAATGGTACACATTATACATCAATAGTTAAACTAAACTAAGGAAAACAGAAAAAGACATTTTTAAAGTGAGCTTTATCCTATGGGCTCTGATGTTTGTTCTAGCTGGTTAGAACGAACATAGGCACATTGAACGTGGAAAATCTAGAAGAAATGTTAGCCTTACCATATTGCACAGGGTGCCTCCACCTGAAGCAGCCTCTGAGACATGGAAATGAGGACTAACACCCACTGGCCTGGCCATCCCTGAGCCGCTCTCCCCAATGGCCTGGGGCTTGGCCACCCCTGAGCCCCTTTCCCCACGAGCCACTGTGTTTGCTGTGGATGGCAGTGTTGAACCTGGGCTGGCTCAAACCAGAAAGTCACTCCTCACTCCTGCAGGGTGAGGTCAGGTCCTGGATCAGGGCAGGGCTGGATCCTTCTGAGACCCCCCCCGAGTATGTCTGGGTCCTAATCTCCCCTTCTCATGGGCACCTCAGTGAGATTGGATCAGGGCCACCATATGACTACCCTTCCCCTCCATCAGCCCCCCCTAAGGAGCTTGTCTCCAATAGCAGCCCCATGGCCTGGGGTCTATGGATTCTCAGGGTACAATACTCAGCCAAAACATCCACAACTGTAGTCAGTAGGGACAAAAGGAAAATAGCAAGAGTTCCCTCAAGAAGTCCAGCCTGAGGAGAAAGGCAGGTGTCCACATTTCCAAGTTAGATGCAAACATGTGCCACCAGGCAGCTCAACCTGCACACATGCATGCCACCCATGGTAACTGACCCTGCATACGTACA